>VYZT01020523.1:90944-125987 GCA_013400735.1 Pomatostomus ruficeps
GGGATGGGATGGGATGGGATGGATCTGCAGCAGCTCATCTCTCCCACCCCAGTGCCAGGAGCCAGAGCAGTGCCCTGGGGCAGCCCCTGGGAAGGGCAGTAGCCAGGGCTGTGTGGGACAAGCCCAGCAAGGAGAGCCAAGAGCCCTTCTTTGTGGTCTCACCCCTGCTGTGACCCAGACACAGCCCAGTTCCTCAGCTGCCATGGGGCCTGTGCTCATCATCATTATGTTGGGAAGATCAGGGACCTCATCTCTTTGGACACGAGAGCAAAATCCAGTCCTTCAGGGATTTTTTCAGTCACCCTGCTGAGTGGAACTGGGGGAAGGCACTTTTAAAGTAAGACCCTTAAAAGCAACAGCTGCATGCGGGCCAGACAAATTCCTGCTGACTGGCAATGTGCAAGCCCCAGTTTTAACTCTGGATGAGGAATGGACATTCCTGCTCAGACTTCTGATTCAGCTCCACGTGCCAAATTTCTTGTGATGTAATCAAGTGCAACTCCACTGCTATCAGCTGTCAGCAGGCTTCTTCCCATCACGTCAGCACCACATTTGGCCCCAGAGCCGGGGAGCCCGCGAGCTGCATCAACAGCAGCCACAGCAGCAATTTCGAGCTGGCTGGAATTCTCACTGCTTTAGATGCTCTGGGATTACAAGGTCATCAACCTGGGCTATCAAATCCTCGTGTGGCCGAGCCAGACCCTGCCCTGTGCTGCGTGCATCCAACTGCACATCTGAGAGCCGAGCGCTGCCCATGCGCTGCAAATTGCCTTAATTCCTCCCGTGCATGCAGCCTGTTGCTCCACATTGTATTTATTAGACAGCTTCATTTGGGCTTTTGACTTGTTTATTTGGCGTGCTGAAGGCTTTTTGCTGCCCTATTTAGTATTCAGGGCTTGGAGTTATTCTGATTTGAATGAAACACATCTCATTATTTAACTGAGCTCAGCAATGCCACAGCACCCAGTGCACTCTCTGTGGTTTAGATGTATTTTATATCCCTCTGAAGAATCATGAAACAAACACAGCAAGATGCAGAGCAAAACAGCCTCTCCTCTGAGTGCCACAGCCATGGCTTCCCCGCGGAACTGGTTCTGTCCTTACAAAATAAAAATTACTCAACAGGATGGACAGGAATGGATGAATTCCGAAAGTTTGTGACTAACTAAACCAAACCACAAAGCTGGAGGATCACAATGCCACACTGCTTCTAACCCCCATCTTTCCTACCCAGAGATCTAAGAGATGCATATACACCCTCAGACATACACACATAACATTTCTGCAGGTCTCCAGCTGCCTTTCTTCCTCTAGCAGATGGGTTTTCCAGTCAAGGTCTTCACTAATTTTAAGGTTTCACATACATTGGGGGTTGGGGTTTCTTATGTTTTGTTTTCTTTTTGTTTTTTTGGTGGAAACTGAGATTTGCTGACATGGCTCCAAGAGTTTAAGTTTTCTATAAGAAAACCAAAACCTGATATTTTAAACTGCTATGGGAGGCAGCAGCTTTCCATGTGATGCCTCTATCTTCAGCTATTTTTTCCTGGCAGAAGCACCATTTGAAGGCTGGCTGCAGACATCACATTGCCAGAGTAACACTACATATTTGTGCGTATGTATTATCATTTATACATGTAGCCAGAATTTACAGCCAGTTTAGAAAAACACTGATTTTTAGTAAGAATGCCTTTACGGCTCTTCTGTAAGACATACACTCAATTATAGCAGAGCCAGACTTAGATGGATCAGGTTTTGGTTTCAAATTCCCTTTATTGGGTGCAATTTTCTGCTAAATGCCCACGACCTCGCTGGTTTGCTTTTGTAACCACTCGTGCACAACAGCAGCTTTAGCTCTTCCACTCCTGTAATGCAGAGCTGAGTATAAATGAGTATAAATGACTGTACCCACACAGATCTCAGTGAGCTGATTTATACCAGCTCACTGGCCCAGCGTGATTCCTGCTCCCTCTCACACACCCCAGTTCCATAAACTGATATCATTCCAGTGGGGTAATTCTGGATTTGTACTGGCAAATGTGCAAACTGACCCAAATTAATTAAGATGGCTAGAGAACAAGAGAAAAAAAAATAGCAAAAACATTTTCAAAAAGTCATAGTTCAGGCTTTTAAAGATTTATACTATTTAGTCAAGCAAACCCCTGTAATTGCTTTCTGGGCCACGTATCCAAAATGTTCATTTCTAATACCAGTGCATGTGCATCTCATAACTCCACAAAGGGAAAAGAAAATATTAATCTAAAATAGTACTGCCTAATTTTCTGGAATACATAATTCATTAAACATGGATTCTGGCAGCTCAACTTTAACTCCAAAACAAAAGAAATCCACACAAAAGACAATAAATCTGCATTACACATGGTACTAAAATGATCCAATGGATTTATAGATGTTTACAAGTTTGCAGAGTGTGACACAGCGTCCACCAGAAATTTGATATTCACAGCACAAAACATCATAAACATATGTCTGCAACTACAAAAGGGCCTTTTTATGTGGGGATCATTGTTGAAATTGTCTTCAGAACATAAACCTTAAGTTGTAAATGCTACTCCCCATTTATTCTCCAAGACATAACAAATGAGGGAAGAAAAGCAGAGATATGTTTGTAATTGAAAATGTTTCTCAGGAAATGATCTGTACAGGAACATCATTCTCATTCCATTAACTGCTGACTCCAAGCCAACCATTTGTAAAAGTAAATAAATATGCAAACTGGCTGACAACAGTGTGCCTGCCTTTAATGTTTCTGCATTAGTACTCAGTCTCCAAAAAAGAATCTATTTTCTTTTCTCATTTCTCCATTAAACCAAACATGGCATGCACACAAAAGGAACAGGAGTAATGCCGTTCACAGAAAAAAAGACGGCAGAAATGCTATGATTTGATTTTCATGTATGCAAAACAAATTAAATGCCTTTTGCCTTGAACTTTCTTTAAAGTCCAAAGCCGCTCCGAAGCACCTCAGAGAGTGGTTTGCTGTTCCTTTCTTTTTTGCAATTACCAGGGAAAAAAACCCTCTACAGACTGAGAGATGTCTGGTCTGGGTGGGTAAGAAACAACAGATCAGGAAGCAAACTCAGTCCTTTTTTAAAGGAGTACACGTGATTCTCTTTTGCCATGTCACAATAGCTTCATTACGCCTTCCAGGCTTTCACAGTTCATTTGGGATGAAGGTTCTCTCTCAGCATTTCCCCCTGGTTTCTAAGAGGTAAAAAGCAGTGAAGTGCCAAGCTAACAGAGATGCCAGTCATTCCATTCATGCCTTTTCCACATCCTCTCAACACATCCTTTAAAATACATAAGCAGCGTCTGCAGATGTTCTGAAAAGCCTCTCACCCTACAGGAGTGTTTAAAACCCTACTGAAAAACCCCCAAAGGCAGCTTTGGGAACAAACACAGACAGGAGTTCAATCGATGCTGCTTCTTATTCCCACGGAAGAACAAACCACGCATATGAGAAACGCTGTGACCGTTCCAAGTTCTTATCAAAATGTGCTGTGGGGAATCTGACCCCAAAACAAATTCCAGAGAGCCTCAGACACCCTGGGAGGATTTTTGTGCACCGGACACACACAGGTTGGGAGCTGCTCTGCACGTGGTAAATGCTTCACTGAAACAAATCCTCGGCCAGCCAAGATCTCCAGCTTCCCGAGGTATGTACTGGGAGATCTTGGACTGACTGACTGACTCTACTAAAACCACAACACTGACTGAGGGATGTCAGAACTACACTGAGTTCTTGGGGCCATACAGAGAAGGAGGGGAAGCATTTGTATCCTCCTCGCTGACATTTTGGTATTTCTCAAGTTCCAACAAATCTGCAGGTGGCAGTACCCAGGAGAGAGGCAGACAGAGCCCTTGGTGCAAGTGGAGGCAATGGTTCCTCTTACACGCTCCCCAGCTTGCTGCACCAAGTTTCTCCAAACCTTGTGGAGAAGCAGATTTTAGAGGGCTGACTTGCCTCATTTTGTGAATCACCAACCAGCTAAGAGCAGCTCTTCCAACATCAACAAGAGGCGCTCATGCAGAGAAGACAAAACCGAGGATCTGTTCCAGGAAGTCTTTCCCAGCTCAACAAGTTCTAGCTATTCCTAAGAGAAAACCCAAAAATAGTTCTCAGGAATGTGAGGGCACACTAGTAGCAAGCTGAGGATTTCCTGAATTTCTTGCTCTTTTCTTCTTGTGTATATAAGCCTTGTTTTTGAAGGAGAAAAAGTGAAGTGTCAGACCCACTGCATCTCAGTAATCTAGATGACTGCTTTTTCTTGAAGGAAATAGAAAACTGACTTTTACTGGAAAGTGCAAGTTCCTTCTCAGAGACTGCAAACCGGTTTACGTGGCACACATGGACCCTATTTTCAAACTGCAGTTCCTAGAACTACTTGTATTTTGAGAGAAGCATCTCATCATCTTCAAGGAAAAACTCTGTGACAAAGGATCAAAAGATCTGTAGTAGGTGGCCAAGCATTTCTACATCCCAGAAGGAAAAAAACCCAAAAAACCCAAAACCATGTCAGTATCTTCTGAGAGCTTCTCATGCTTCAAGATCTTTCCTTGGTATCAAAGTTGACCAAGATTACGTTTAGGGGTGACACCAAGGCTGGACAAGTAGCAAACACAAGGAAGATGGGATAAGAGTCACCCGAAGAAATGAAAATAATAATGAATAAAATTATGTAGAATTATGATTTATTTGCATAACTGGTAATTTGCAGTCCATTTTTTGCTACCTTTTGTGTCAATCCTGAGCATCTAACCATGGTTCTCAGATTCGGGAGGATAATTTGCTTGCAACATCTAATTCTGTTTTTCCCCTTGATTTTAAAGATTTTCAATTTCTTGCTGTGTTTAATATTTGTGCCCAACACACAGATGATTTCTTAAAGTCTCTGCAATATGTCCTAGGAAATTGAAGTTTGTAGTTAAGGACAGAATCAGGATCTAATTTGGGAACAGGAATCTAAAGACAGGCCTTCAACATGGCAAAAATAGGCTGTGGCTTTGGCTGGATCAACCCAGCTACATTCTGAAAGACAAAGGGGTGGATTTGGGGAAAGGCAGCAAAATGAAACCTTAAAATGACAGAAATGTGTCTCCTGGCATTCTGAACTGCCCTTTGGGGCTCTCTTGGCCAGCATGGAGGCTAACACGCATTTGACAGCAGAAAAGCTCCAGGCTTCAACCTGAGGAAAGGGAAGCTTCCCTCCCCATCCTTATCTCATGAGTCTCCCTTATCAAGCTGCACATCTCAGGTGTGGCAGCTCTTCTGCCTGTCCCAGCCACACAGCATCCAGGGCCAGCTCAGGGCTGAAAAGGAATCTCGCTGGGCTGTCTGTGGAAATCCCTGGCTAGGGGGAGGACTTTGGTCAGCTGGCACAAATCACAGCGTGGTGTGATCAGTAGTGTGCCTGTGCTATCCTCCTAAAACACATTTACACAAAAGTGTAAGATGGTGATGCAAGACAGAACTTTGGTAACACAAACTAGAAACTGTGTTTGGCTTGGGAAAGCAGAATTTGTTCTCAATTTGCACAGGAAATAAAGCAACAGTTTCCAGCCTAGGTTTTCAAATCCCTTAATCAGAACTAACTCATTTAACAGAAGAAAACAGCAGTATCCTCATCCTGCAGCACAGAAGAAGACACAATTCAAGTTTAAGGAATACATCTCCATGTTTCCTTTCTGGAGACAAACTACACTTGTAAAATGGAAGGCTGGCACTTAAAATACAGCCTTAGAAGCCTGTCTCTAATGTCCCACTTAGCCTGACGGAGTGGACAGGAACACCTGCACCTCTTGCTCTCCAAACACATATCATGGCAAAGAGAACACCCTTTCTTCCATAAAACCACTCATAATGATTTTCATCCAGCCCTGTGCCTGCCTGGTACCCTCCTGTGCATTCCTAATTTTGCTTATTTCCTTATAAACCTCACACAGCTGCTCCAACTTCCAAATGCCCCGTCTAAAACAAAGCACCTCACGAAGTGTTCCTCTGACTGTGGGGTTTCTGTGAGGAGCAGCACTGTGAGGGCAAACCCCAGCTCTGAACTGCACAGGCACTGCCCCTGTCTCTTCCCAGAGATCTCCAACAAGCCGGAATTTTTGGGCGGCACTTGCTGGCACCTGTCAGGAGTGTCAGACAAGGGGAACAGCCCTGTGTGAGCTGTTAAATGCAGTTCATGGGCTGCTGTCATTGTCAGGGGACCCATTTACCATGAGGAACAATCCCACCAGCGGCAGCTGTGGCTGTGCTTCCTGCCTTGCAGGTGGAAATACCGAAATCTGCACCTCAATCATCCACGTCAGTAACCCCAAGTGGCTTTTGCTTCATGGCACTAACACATTTGGAGCTTCCCAGAAATAATTTGCTGCCTTCAGCTTTGATGTCACAAATGAGTTTGTGTTACTATTCCTTTCAGAAAGCGCATAGAACCACGAAGTTTTCATTTTGATAAGCAGGAATATTAAAACTTACCTACTGCATAGCACACCGCCCATTTGAAAATTGCTATCCCAAGCATGGTTTTGATTACAAATCATAACTTGCCCTGAGTGGAAATTCAGCTGATAAAAATCACTATTTCCACACTGGAGCCAGTGTTACCCAAAGACTGAATTTGTACCAAACTGAAGCTAATAGAAACACATAATCTTATGAAACACCACTAGGATGAAACAGCTAATTCTATTTCATATTGCAGAAATATTTTCATGGAACAACATCAAGTATTAACAGACTGCTGTATTTTCTTTTTCTCTTACCCAGGAAAAACAAAGCCTAACAGGAGTAAGAAGAATAATAAACTCCCATTCTTATCTTCAAAATATTACAAACCAAAAACAACTACCATTGTAAAAACACAGGGTCAGAAAGCAATAACCAGCCAAGAAAACCACCCAGAGGAGTCGGTCTGGTCTCCTACCTTTAGGGCAAAATGCTCCACAGCCCATGGTGGGGTCGCTGGGCCACCCTCATAGTGCATCTCAGGGGACCTGCAGTCCTGGAGGTGTCTGAAGCCCCTGGCAGCCCCCCTGCTGCTGCTGCTCTCCGGGGGAGCTGTGGGAGCTTCAGAGCCTGTTTTCCAGCAGGATGGTCCAGGCACATCGCAACTCTCGGCTCAGAGCATCGCTCCAGAGCAAGCGACTGACTGCCTATATAATTTAATATGATGCCACATGAGACTCGTAGCCCATCTGCAAAAGGAACTAAATCCGCTTTTTGCAGCCCGGGCAGCTGTGTTCGGAGGGCTGGGATGCGGGTTGGATTGTGTGCTTTTGTTATCAGCCGTACAGCAGAACCAAGTGCTCAAAGGGCAAGTGTGAAACCCACGTTTGCAGCCACCCCGGTCTGCTCCTGTTCTTGGTAACTTTTACCTTACCCCTTGTAACTGAATGAAGCCACAATTCCCCTCCAAGCACAGGAAAAGTCTATGCATAGACACTGCAACACTGGAAGGGAAATTTCATTTTCTTTTCCCTTTTTTTTTTTTTCAGTTGTCATTATTATGAAACAAAGTCTGATCAACAGAAGTTACTTGAATCCTGTTGCCTGAATTGAGAGGCACGTGGGATATTACCAAATTCAGATCCTGATCACAGTAGTCTTTTCTCTACAAATACTTCCCTACTGAAATAATTAGCAAAACTCACATGGAACAAGGATTAAGCCCTGAAACAGGCAAAAGCAATTAAAAAGCTAAAAAGCAGAGGAAAGGAGAGGTACGAACCATCAAAAGAATAATAAACTACTGGTAAGAAATAAACTCGTTTTATGGTCTATGGGTCCTTCCAAAAGGGGACAGTAATGAAAATATAATCTAAAGCAATTACTTACTTGGGCTAAAAATCAAATTCCTATGAAGTTCTCTACAGACTAAAACTTTTCAGGAGCTGTAAAATGTCTAAGTGCTTGTTTCAGCTTGGAGCAGGAGGGGGGAAGTGACACATCCCTGGCTCATTTCTAAGTCACGGAAAGTAGTTACCTTTACAATTTCCAATGGAACTTCATTTAAAATGCCAGTGCCAAGAGACAAGTATGGAGAAGGGAGTGGTATTTATTGTTTAGGGCTGTTCAGCTGTGCTACACAACCTTCCTGCCCCAGGTTCCATATCAGATGTGGTTCCTTGCAGGAAAAGACTCAGAGCTCTCTCTCCTCAGTGTCCTGACACCACATTTTTGCCAGCTCCGAGGAGTCCTGATACACACTGGTCTGCAGCTTTTGGGTCACTCCTAAAAGCAGCTTTCCTTTCCAACATTTCTGTTCCGTGCTGCACTCACCAGGAGCAATTGGGCTCCCCACTCTGACTCCTGGAGCCTTCTGGCACTGCAAGCCTGCATTGCTGGGCTGCTGAATAGCAGCATTCACTTACAGGACAAAACTCAGCTGGCAGCTCTCTACCAAGCTTTCCTCTTCTGAATTTCTGAACAGAATCATAAGTGCCCCAGATACTTTATTACGGCAATACGGTTTGGGACACAAGGACAGCTAAAGGAAAACAATGCTTCACTTGAAATGTCAAGGAGAATGCTGAAAATTATTATATATTAAAAAAATTCATGAAGTCTGAAGCAACAGTTATGTATATCATCAATTCAACCAATTCTGTAAGTGATTATTTATATCTGTGTATAAAGTGGCATTTTTTTGTATGCACAAGTAGTTATTTTACAAAAAGAGTAAACGAAATTTGTTTCTTTTACGCTGAGTCTTTATAGCTACAGAAGGAGACAAAAGATCATGGCCAGGTAATAGGAGAGGTTACAGCAGAGCAAGAAAGCTGCAAGTTAGCTAAGGCAGAGCTCTTTTCTCAGAGGCTGCAGCATGGCAAGAGGTTGACAACAGCAGGACTGAAGGGCACAGCTTGGAGACCCAGAGAGGAATTTCTGCTCATTCTCTCTGTAATCCATTTTCACTTGCCACAAACATAAACCCAAGCAGGGCTTGACTTCTAATTCCTGTAATGTAACAACAACATCATCATCTTTCACAAAGCCCGGGCACTTCCCCCTTCCCTGAGCAGAGATCACTGCAGGGACAAAACCCAGCACACCGGTGAGATGCCTTGGGCTTGGAGTTCCCAAAGGCTCATTTTCAACCTCGCAATTTTCAGCTTTCTAAAAACAGAAGTGCTGCCAGGGAGGACTAAAGTCGTGTTCAAGGCCCTTTGGCCATCAATACAGGAAACGATTCAAAAGGAACATGACACTGATAGCTTAATTTGTGAAAATGGATAAATACTGGATCTGCCACATAGCACATTAACCCATGTAACAAATAAATACAGAAATAGCACTGCAATACTTGGTTAAAAGGTTTTGGTTCACAGAGGAGGAAATTCAATTAAAGCATGTAATGTCAATTACTGTCATTTGTAATTTTATTTTGCTTCCCTAGAAACAATACAGATGCAGGATTCTAAAGTTACCTCCATGTTTGATGCAAATGGGATAAAATTATCTAGGTTCTGAGAAAATCCAGATAGTAGTAGGGAAAAAACCCACAGTTTTAGCTAACCTCACTCATGGAGCTTCTTCAAAGTGCTGGTCACATGAGGACTGACAAGTCTTCAATTTAAACACATAAGCCAACAATCCAGACCTGAAACAAGGCTTATATGTTTCAAAAATTCTGTGAAGTCATCAGAAAGGCTCGGAGGAGAGCAACAGCTTCATTCTCAGCTACTGCAAATGGGCACAGCCTTACTACAGCCAACAGAGGAGCATTGATTGATATCAGAAGAGAATTTGGCTTACTGTTCCTATTGATTGATTCCAACTGGAAAATTACAGGGTCAGGCCTTTAACGTTTCTGCCTCCTTCGCTCTGCTCTGTGCACGAGTGGCAGCCACTAAAAGCCACTGGAGGACTCCAAGCATCCCAGCAGCACATAACAAGCACTGCCAAATCTCAGCAGCCCTGCTCGCCGTGCCAGGTGAGAGGCACTGCAGCACCGGCCCCTGGTCCTGCCTGCACACAACAGCTTTGTAGCAGCAGAGCCCAGCGCTGCACAGAAACATCCCACCCATGGCACACTCTGCTGAAGTCAGGAAATAACACCAAAATGAATTAATTAAACTCACTCTCGGTGAAATAAATGCCAGACATATTTCTACCTTGATCTGAGCTACACCAGAATCAGTAGGAAATCTGCTGTGAAGACCTCCAAGCCATTTTCCTTTAAGTATCACCACTTTTAAATATGGCAGCATCCTGCCTTCGAAAACCCATCCTTTCCTCGATGGTGTAATGCTACAGTGAAAGGATGATTAGAATTATAGGAAAGAGCCAACAAAAGGAACACTAAATCAATCAGATGCTTTCTTATGCCTCCAAACGATACACATAAATCGTGTCTATCAGGTTCCCCCAAGCTATTTCAGGAGCAAGCAGAACACAAAATGATGCAGATTCATTACAAAAAGTCTAAATCTAATCTACCTGAATTTAAAATGCCAGGATTCATGTGAATGGAAAGAGAGATGACAGACCTTGCATGTTATACAGAAGCAGAAACAAGAGTCGGATAAACTGGGAGTCCCATGAAGTGCTCATTTCCCAGGAATTTACAGGTGAGAGCCCTGGCAGTGCCAGCAAGGAAACAGGTGGCTCCAAACCGATTTCCCCTGCTCTCCAGAGGTGACATGAGCCTGGCACATGGGACTTCAGGGCTGGCACTGAGGGTATGGGTGACACTTGACCTCCCCTCCCCACCCACCAGGGCTAAAATCCAGAGGCGAAGAATTCCAACACAGGCCGTGGGATGCAGAGGGAGAAGGCAGATACCAGAGGTATGTTTTCAGACATGCAAATTATCCAGCGGTGGCCCTCCCAAATAACACAGGTGAGTGCTGAAAGAAGTCATTTAAAAGGGGCAATTCCAACTACATCGAGGTGGCAAATGCAAGGAAATTAGACCCTGGACAAAAATAAAATACCACGGACATGACACAGCTCACCTATAATATAACTGACAAATGGCTAAAAATATGTTGACAGGAACCTGAGGAATTCCAGCTCTCCTAGAATGTTATTATTATTTGCAATGCACCTTGCAAGGCCCAAGTGTTACTAAACACAGGCAGGCCCATTGCCTTTTTCCCTAAACACGCAGGAGAGAGAGAATGATGTTATACCTATAAATACACATGCTTTTGAATGCCTCATATCATAAACAAAATCCTCACTACAACCATACATGCACACAGAATCGGACCATTTGGGACACTCAATAATACAGCCTCTCTCTCCTAAGCCAACCTCACTCCCTGCCACTAAATCAAGTCACATTCAGCTCTAAAACCTTCACCTGGAGCCAGACTTCTTGACCTGCTATGTGCTGACATTTTAAACTGAATGCAGGAATAACACTCCTCTCATTTTCTAAGCTATGATGGATCAAAACCTAAACATCAGTGGTGCTACTGAAAATACAGGAACAACCTCAAAGTCAACAGAATCTCAGCAGCACAAAACCAGCACGCAGATCAGACCGAGATCATAACTCCTGCAGATTTCTCCTGTGGCACAAAAATATTACTCGGCAAATGGCAACACACTGATTACCAAACAGTGTACTCGGTGTTATGTCATTATTTCTCAAGTGGAAAAACTACAGTGTGCAGGCTTCCAGGGATGCACTAAACTGGCCAAGGTTTGTGCTAGAGCAAGAGGAAAAACCCTTGATTTATAGACCTGTGCACTAACAAGTGCCTCTTTCTTGTTAGCCTCCCTCTGCCTTGCGTTCAGCGCTCACGTTGCTGGAGCTGGAGTTCCTCGGGCCTGGGTCCTGTTCAGGAGTGCATTACTCCCCCAGTTCCACTGGAATTTCTGCTCCCAGAGCCCTGCCAAGCTGGCAGGGTGCTTCCTGAGAGCCCACTTTCCCCGACACACAGTGAGCCATTTACTGACACACCACTGCTCCCAGGCAGCTCTGCACCTAAGCCTGAGCTGCACAGCAGTTCCATATGTTGGATCTGTTACACTTCTCTGGAAAATTACATTACTCTGGGTAAATAAAAAGCTAAGAGCAGCAGGAAAAATATCATAAAAATGCAGCCGAATTTGTTTCATCCTGCCTCCATCAGCAAATTTGGTCTATGACCTCTGCATATGAGTCATGCAAGTGCTTTAAAACTTGCAATGATTTATATTTTCAGGATAGGAAGTTTAAGGCTTATATTTCTGCTCCCCAACCATACATTATTTTTCTTTATACACAATTTCTTGATAATTATCTATGAACTAAAATATATAGGCATCTTATTTTCCTACTTTGTGGTGCACATTAACCAAAACCATTCATCTCAATAAGCAGTCTCCGGGTTCTTGGCAGAGTAGAGCTGAATGTGTAGGTTATTCCTGGAACCACACTAAGGTGATGCTCTCATCAGAGTTTTAGTCATGGAAACAGGCTCCTACCAGGACAGGCATTGTTTGTTAAAAAGGAAATTCCCAGCATATCTGTCAGAAACAGGGAGTAGTAGGGTACATCACTCAAAAACGGATATTTGCACAGGGCTGTTCACCAGAAGGCTTCAGTCTGCTCCACAAATCAAGTGATGCTTTTGGGAGCTTTGGGCTCGTGTCCTGCAGAGAAACCACTCTGTATTCACATTCCCTCTGCAGCACAGCTTCACTCCTTGAGACTCACCTCTACAGAAGAGCAACGAGCCAAAACACCACAGAGGCAAGGGGGATCTCACTCATCACAAGCACGCTGACTGTTCCTGGTTCCACAAGCAGTAACCTGACTCTCTGTTCGTTTTTCCAATGATTCCATAAAACCATCAGTATGCACGCTACTGCTTAGCTGCCATCCTGCTGATCAGAACCAGTGACTGACTCCTACTGAGGCAACTCCAAAGCAAACCAAATTACTTCTGGGCTTCTGTCGGCTGCTAGGGAATGGCATGGGAGCTTCAGTGAACTGGACAGCCGATTTCCAAGAGTTTGCAGCACTTCTGTAAAGTGAGCACCCTCTGCAATGGTGAGATCAAAGATCACTCTACAACCCACTGTGTAAGCCTGGTACTGACTCTACATATTTGAGCTGCGGATTTTAGTCCCAGAAGTGGCGCTGCCAGAGTCCAAGGCACGTGGGCCGCTCAAGGAGCAGTGTGGAGGTCAGGATCTGGGTGGCCTAACACTTCCCTGTGTGTCTTCCAGGGCTCCCAGCCTGCTTTGAAGAGAAGTAGCGGAAGAGGTTACTCTTCACTTTCTCTAAGCATCTGCAGTGGGGCTTTTGTATCCACAACTCTGTGTTTTCTATGGTCTTTGCCACAACACCTGCAGGGTTAGGAGGAAGGTCTCACTGCCCTGCGAGGGATGATTGTTTCCCTGGTGATTCAGGCCCGTAAGAATCACAGTGCAGCTCCAGCCATAGAAATGCTGACTTTACCATGGAGGGACCAAGCCGGGAATTGCTGTATTGGTGAGCTGCCGCTGATCAAGCACTCTCTGCCTCATTCCTCCAAAACTGAACAAAGAATCCCTTCACTGAATAAAGGTGTAAAAATCTGTCTCCACAGATAAATTCTTTGCGGCTGTGTCTTCAGCACTTGCCTCTGTCGGATATTTTATGACAGCAGAAGCAAAGCGTGTCACTCCTCAGAGTCTGGGGAGTTTGTGTGGCACTGGTGTTTATCCTGTTCGCTCTCTTGGACCCGGCCTGCCCACACAATGAAAACTTTTTCATCTTATCTCTCTAGTGTACTAACAGAGATCAATAGCTCTGCTTTATCTAATGGAAATCTCTGGGGTCTTGTGAATCGTGTGTTGGCAGCTTTATTTAGATGGAAATCTATGTTCATGCCTGGGAAGCCTTGCTTTGAAACAATTTTCTGTAACATTCAGACTTCAGTTGATCTTTCAAATAATTTCTAGTCTGAATGAGAGTTAAAACACAGGTGAAGCTTCCCTGCTGAATGATCAGCTCAAGCACAAAACCTGACCTGACAGATTTGGATCAGTTTTAGAAGTCAGCTGCAAAATGTTACATCAGTGAGCAAGTTAATCCTAACCCAGGGCCTGAAAGCTTCTGTTTTTCTTCAAATGTTTCCATTTTCATTAGTACTACAGGGCATGTCAGGCGAATGCTGCCCTTTGTTACTTGTGCAGCCCGAGTGCAATTAAGCTAACAAGTCTGCTGGAGTACAGGATGGTGGCCAAGCCCTTTTCATAGCTGTGGTTGCTCAGGAAGAAGAAAGCAAACCCTTAATTTGTCACTGAGGTAAGCATTTATCAACTGTGGGCACAAAGGAAGGTCACCACATCGCTGCTGTTTCAGAACTACAATGGCACTTTAAGCCTCCTGATACCCCTTTGATGCAGCCAATGCCATTATCACTATTTCGTGAATATGAAAACAGACACAAAGAAAGAAAAAAAGAGAAAGGGAATTTGCATGCAGCCTCAGAGCAGAACAGGATTAGTGTTCCAGGGCTGCTGCTGGCTCCCAGGCTCAGGTTTAGGCCACTTCAGCAGCAGTCCCCACTTACACCCCTCTCACCCACCCTCTGATTCACGCTGCTCACCTCCCCAAAGCTGCTCTCACCTTGTCCATCTCCCCTGCCAAGGCCCGTGCTTGTCACCACCCTTCCACTCTCCCATTCTGGTGCTGCTCCTGCCACTTCCTCCCAAAGGCTTTCCCCCTCTTTGTCCTACAACTGCAGGCACAGAACGGTCATGTCCAAGCGATCCCGTTTTCCAGATCTCACAGGGAGCAGAAGCAGAGAGGTAAATGATGGAAAACAGTGCCCCATGTTGCCAATCTAATTTATCCTATTTTGAATGCAGGTATTAAAAATATCAAAATTATTACTGACTCTCTCTTGTCCCACCTTGTGGCACCTCAGACTGATTGTTTGAACTTTGCCTTAGAAATCTGTTTCCAGCGTTAACTGCTGATTTTACATTACATCCCAGATTGAGTATTTCTCACCATCATCTCCAGCCTCCTCAGTTCCCTGTAAAACACTGCTTCCTGACAATTTCTGAAAAGTCTTTAAACAATATTAGGAAGAGAATCTGATAGTCTACGCTTCCAGAAACCAGTGTGGGCAGAACCAAGTTTAAAAGCACTGCTTAGGCGAAAGAAAATATTTCCTGGATCAATCAAGGCTCAGCGCAAGAAAGGGAAGACGCTGCCTTGAACAGTCAAAGGAATCTAGCACCTTGTGAAGGAGCAGCAGGCAGCCGAGGCGAGCTGAAGAACCAGCAAACAGGAGATTTCCAGGGCAAACCTGTTGGTTTATAGCCACCGCTCTGCTGCACCAGGGCAGGGAGAGGCCAGGCGAGGGCTGTGCCCCCACGGCAGCACCTGCATGCAAATGCAGCAGGATCAGCTCAGGGGCTCCGGGGGAACCACTTGCCATAAGTAAATGCACTCTGACAGCAGTCCCTAATAAGAGGAAGGAAATGAGAGAGAGAAAGCAAAGTGATAGGAGACAAAAGGACTTTATAAAACAGGGCTTTATTGCTTTCATTTGCAGCGTTTTCCCTTTGTTCTGTCAAGCCTTCCACTTCCAGATACTGCACAAAAGAGATACCTGTCTAAAAAAGTTTATTTCAATCTGAAACGGACTTGTAAGATGCCTCACTTACTCAACAGCCCATTATCAGCAGTAACAATGAGCTACCTCTAATTAATTTGGTGCAGCCTTTGCTTCTGATACCAATGAAATCAATATTAATGGGGAGTTTGTGCTCTCTCATTACAGCACAAAATGGGTACCAGTCTGCTCATGAAGATTTTTGGACCATAAACCGTGTTTGAGATCAGCGTAGTTGGCTTCTTCCCACACCCCTTTGCTCAACCAGGATGGAAAAAAATATATAATGATGTGCTATTTAGTACCTGGATAAAAATCTGCATTCGGGCTGCCTACACCAAAAGACTGAAACCAGTTCAATATGAAGAAATCTCAGTCTAAGAAAATAAAGATTTTAGTAGCTCGCAGAGCTCAAATTAAACACTTAAATAGGTAACACTAGCTATTTCTCATGCTGCCTCACATTTCTCTATTTATTTTTATCTGCAGGATCAGTCGTGTTAGAGAGGGAGGCCTGGTAAGAATTGCCTCAGCCATCATTCTTGGTTACTTACATCTGTGGTCAATTTTCCACACTTTCTTCCATAAAAGGTAAACGAGGCACTGTACTTGCAACAGGATAATCTAAACAATATGAACAATGTTACTGTTGAAGACCATCTGGCTCATCAAGCACAGCTCCAGACTTTTAACTCCTTGAATAAAGTGTGGAACCCCGCAGTGTATTTTTTTTTTAATCCAAAATTCATGTTTCAAATGGTAAAAGTAGAGGTCCTGGAGACATGAGGGATTCAGGCCGGGAGAAAACTCAGTTTCTGGTTTTATCCGTTTTGTATCTTATGCATGTCGCAATCCAGGCTACAGACAAACACTCAGACGTCAGATTTTTGTACAAAAAAAAGCCCTCCGTGGGTAACTGGTATGTGTGGGGTTGGCGTTTCCGAGGGGAGACAAGAGGGTTAAGTATTTCATAATTCACTTCAACTTAATGGCCTGATTCTGCCACTTCTTAAAAGGTAATAAAAGTCAAAGAAGGGTCACCAGGAATTAGAGGAAAATAGGGGGGAGGAATAAGGCTGAATGCGACCAAAGAAGGCTTTTGCTAATTGCACACAGAATTCCGTGTCTGTGGATAAATTAACGAGTGCCTGGGCTCGGGGAGGAAACTGTGAAGCAGCATAGGAACCAAATAATCTGGAGAGGGAGAGCTGGTGGGGAGAAAACAGCGATCCCGAAAGCCCAGAGAGCAGAGGAAGCACTGGAGCTCCTGAGGGCTGGTGCCTCAGTTTCCCCACCCAGCCATTCCCGGGAATCACGGCCAGGATTCACCTCAGCTCGAGACAGCAGTGAGCCCATGGCTTACAGCAAAACAGCTCCACAGACACGCAGGAGTTAAATATCCTTGCACTACGGACTCCAGAACACACTTGTTCCTGAACTGAGCAACAGAAAGAACGAGATTTTGTCACAGGTCTTTGTTCAGCTTTCGTTCGGCTCTGTGGTTCCTCAGTTGTGTGATTTCTGTGCACGGAGCGGGTTAAAAAGCCCCGGGAGTGCTGGCTGTAACAGGGCAGGGCTTTGGTCCTCAAGAGGGTTGTTATCCTCCAAAGAAGTTTTAATGGCATTACAAAAAACAAAACAAAACAATAAAAACATCCAAAACAAAAGCAAAAAAACCCACAACCCACTGGTTGTTGAAATACTTCAATGCTTTTTATTTAATTTCTAAAAATATTTTTGGAAAGGAAAGCAAAGAAAATGAATTAGAGCATAGTTGGATTTATTCTTTCTGTGTAAACACAAAAATTAATTTTCATATTCAGCGGTTCCTTGCTTGAAATTTTGCATCTTGCTTTAACTAGAAACATCTCCCTATCTGGTTTCTAGGTAGAGCACACACAGGGCTGAACCTTCCTCTAAAGTAAGTTCTTCCAGCCACTCCCAAAAACATGTGCCCACAACCCTTTCTCAAAGTCTACTCTAATTTAGATCTAATTTTCATTGAAGCTATTATATCATAAGCCCACTGCAATATGTACTGAAATACATATGCTCAATTCTTAGGTCACAAAATCATTTTAAGATGCAAAAAGGACTTTCTAAAAATTACTTTTAAAGAAATCGTATTTAATATATGCTCATGACTCGTCAATTGAAAAAAAAAAAAAGCAGTGTTACAGTAAGCAAGATAGGTCAGGCAGTTCGATGATTAATGGGGCCAGAAAGTTAGAATTCATGTTTAAAACTCCGGCTGCTCGCACTGAAACAATTAACCCTATCTACCGAGCACCAGGCCCCAAAAAACAATGTAAATTTCAGAAAGAAGCAACACTGTGCTACAAAACACTGATATCGGTGTGTGCTCCTCCCCTTCAAAAACAGAGCAACAGATCTTGCCCATTTATAAGGAGACTTTCTGGGTGTAACTCCTCCAAAATAAACCGAGTTTGAAGTACGAGATGTCAGAGTACAATGTGTGAACTGGGCATGCCCCAATGGCTGTTCTGCTGCCAAAGCATCCTGTTCTCTGCTCTACCAACTGCAAGGCCCTTTCCTCCTACTTCAGCTAATATTAGGGTTTGAAAAATGAAAACAGAAGTCGTTTGATCAACAGGGGATCTGCTGCCCAAACCTCCCGTGCGTTCACGACAACATTGGTCACAAAAGCATCTGCCAGTTACGCTGCAGCTCTGAGAAAAGTCATTCCCTTGAATTTGTTTTGCTGCTAACTCCACAGAGAGCTCACGATAGCGAGCATCAGATGCACTGCAAGCAGCTCCTGGATTTTAATTACGAGCATTCCACGGGAATAATGCTAACACGTGCGGAGTGATAAACATATAAGCACTAATGCTGCTCTGTAAAGCCCTAAATTACACGCTCCAGCGCGCTGGATTTAAATCCTAGAAGACACTGGCACCAATTGCTTGGGATTACAACTTTCAATTAAACCTGGAACTAAATTGCTGGATTTCAAACCGTTTCTGTAAGCCACACCTGTCTCCTAAGTCTTTCACCACATTCACACTTAACAACCCTTAACATTTTTTCATCGAGAAAGCTCAAAGGTTCTTCCAAATTTAATCCCCATCACCACTGCACTTCACACATGGGGAAACCGAGGCACACAATAATTAAATACCTCGAGCTAATGCAGGAACCTGTGCCACGGCCACTCCTTTTGAAAGCGCACTTTGCTCTCAAACTTGTTGATCATTCTCACTCCCATGTGATCACCATCTCTTGTGCAAGTATTCACACAGCGTTATTGTAAATTACGCCAGGAAGGAGCTTCAGGTGAAAACTGAGGGGTAAAAGGAACTACATGCATGGAAATGAGCACAGCCAAGCCGTGAGTTATGAGGCATTTTCCAGGTGGGCACCTTTCTAGGCTCAATACAGAATGCTGTATTGACTCAGCACAGCAAAAGTCTGCAGTTGCCTTTGGAAACCTCAGTCATGTTTCCATCTAATAGAAAAGAGATAAAAAAAGAAAATAAAACAAAACAAATTTTTCCTCCTGATTCAGGACTCTTATCTTTTGGAAAAAGTGGTAAATTACCTTTTTAAATAACGCTAAGCTTTACTCAGACTGAATCTCACCACGAAGCATTTGGCAACTTCATATGAATTTCATAGAGCAAAACACTCAAATTTTCTGAAAACCTCATTCCCAAACTCTTGTCCACAGCGCAGCTGAAGAGCTGCAGGGATGCTGTGCACGGTGGAAAATTGTGACTCAGGGGAGAGCTTTGCACCTGCACTTCCACCCCCGGAGTTCTGTGCCCGGTTCTGGGCTCTCCGGTGCAGGAGACTCATGGGGTTACTGGAGAGAGTCCAGTGAGGGGCCCCAGAGGGGCTTGGAGACCTGGGACACCTCTCATGAGGGTGAGACCCAAAGTCCCAAAGCTCTGGTGCACTCAGTGATTCTCCAACTCAGAAATGCTCAGGAGGTTCAGCTACTGAGAGAACTGGAGCACGGGAGCACAGAACAGCACAAAGAATAGACTCAGCCATGCATGCCCTCAACCACTCCTTACCTGCACAGACATCAGGTAACTAATTCAAATTAAAGGAATCAAAGCCACTTGCATGGCTCA
This sequence comes from Pomatostomus ruficeps, assembly GCA_013400735.1. Taxonomy (NCBI): domain Eukaryota; kingdom Metazoa; phylum Chordata; class Aves; order Passeriformes; family Timaliidae; genus Pomatostomus; species Pomatostomus ruficeps. The sequence goes on from VYZT01020523.1 coordinate 110,618, forward strand.
CAAACACCTCACTCCTTCCCTGCATTCCTGCAAGGAATCAGATTCATTCAGTACCCCCGTAAAAAGTGGTACATTGCACAGATATGCTCTGGGCATAAGATCTGTCAGAAATCAAAATTATTAAGAATTATTCTGTTTTTTATCTAATATTTGATAGGTTTCAAATCCTTGTGCACACTGGGAAATAAAGGACCTGAGCACTTTGAGAGGTGTGCAGCTAACATGTATCATTTCCTTCTGAGGAAAACACTGATCCTCTCCTTTTCTGGGGGCTGTCATTACAAAAGCAGGTAGTCCTTTCCTGCCAGATGAAATCCCTGAAAGTGCACATTCTAGTCCCCACTCTGTAGTAACTGCTTGGAAGCAAAAATAAAAATGCTTGGGTTGCTGCTTCTCGTGCACAGGTTTCCGTGTCAGTAACAACAATGCGCGCAACAGTTTTAATGCCTGATGGACTGAAAGACAAGGAGGGCTCTGCTAAATGCAAAATCCTTTACAGTGCCGGGTGAAACAACTGAAGAAAACTGCTGCAGCTGCTTGTACTGTCTCTAGGTTTTGGCATTCATTATTGAAGTTCAGTGGAAACTGTTCAGCCTTGAAGTAGACTGACTCATGCACTTTAACTTCCAATTTCCTGCAAACAATCCATTAGTTTTTGGCAAGTTTCACACTGCGCAGTACTTCCCTGAAAAGGGCAGCTCCCAAACTCTTCTGATTTCAACAGCGTTTTTTCAGTTTATGGAAGCAGAATTTGTACTCCTGCCCTTACAACAGTGAGTGTGATCCCCACCTGAAGACATCTGACACACTTATCAAATGTACACCAATGCCTTTGCTCAGAAGGGACAAAATTACTTCGTTGCATCTCCCCAAATGTACCCACTGGGACAAATCCTGCTGGGCTGTACTCTACGCTCCAGAGGAGGCAGTGGGCATTTCTCAGAGAACATGAGCTGAGTTTAGATGGGCACTAAGTTTTACCTGACAAGGAAAGCAAAGAAAATATTTTCATACTACCTACACCTCTCCCAAAAGTGCACTACGTACTCCTACACTTCTCTGCTTTTCTAACAGCTGAAACAAGCTACTTGATAAGTAAATGCTAATTCTGTCATTTGTAGCTACAATGGTTTTAAAATTTACCATTCCCTTCAAGTATTTTTTCTGCAAGTGGTATCTGAAAGATGTCAGTAACTCGGAATGGAAAATGACTGTGGTATCTCCATTGCCACCAGTTGGTTACTGTAGATAAATGTGGTCTAGTAAACAGGGGCTAGTAAAATAATTATTCTTCTATCCCCAGGATGCAATTATTTAAAATGAGAGAAGAGATGAAAGCATCAACATAAATACATGTGCATGCAGCTTTCAAAGTGCTCAGTGGGATTCCAAATCTCCAGTTCAGCTGACACAGTAGAAGAGCTTTCCATGTTCAAATTAAAATTTTTAATCTGTGCACCTTGCAGAGGGTGGTGCTGGAATCTTGGGTTTATCCACACTCCGAAGAAGCTACAGCAAACAGCAGCACTGATTTTCTCACCTCAGTCTATCAAATCTCCATCTGCACAAGGCAATCATAAACAGGTTACACAGTTCCACAGTTTTCCTGTTCATTCAGGTCCTTAGCCCTCTCTCCTGGGACTGCCAGCAAGCACAATTTATTAACTGAGACCTGCAAAATACCCCACTCTTTATAAGAACTGACCCCAATCTCATCCCAGTGATTTCCCTTAAGTGCCACAACCATCAAATGGCCAGTGGCCACTGTGGGAACGTTCACATGCAACAAACTAGACAAGAGGATCTAGCAGCAACAAACATTTACAAAACATAGGAGCGAGCTCCAGAATGTTTTGAAAGGCTTGTTGGTGTTTTAAAATACATTGTGACTACCAGGGGAGGATACATCGTGGGAATTGAAGTGCCTGTGCGACTGAAGCCGCTAGATCTGCTCTGCATTTGGGTGTGCAAAGGACACCCACCAGCTCGACAGGTGCCTGCAGGCCAGCTGGGGAAGTCCGACAGGTATTTCATTCCCTCCTGCTGTACAGGAACACTGGCACAAACCTGCTCAAACAGCAGGTGCTTGTTTCCCAGCTCCCTTTCCTGAGCTAGACAGGGCACAGCTATTTCCACTGTAAATAACATACACACAGCTGGCAGGCCAAAGTTCCAATAATTCCTACTTACTGCTGAGGGTACCTGATTCGCTGCACAAGCATCTGATGTTTCATAGAAACGTTAAGTTTTTATTAATTTCTTGGTATGTGTGTTACCAATCTCCAGCTCCGAAAGTGCTCTCTCCTACCTTACTGACGCCCCTGGAAAGCATCTCCAAAGACTGGTTAAATGCTTGAAGAATTAGCATAAGCCTGACCCCTTTCTTTCATTTTTTCTTTCTTGTTCTTCTCATGGACTCCCATTTCCTCACTTTTAAAAAAGTGCCATTTCTTGCAGCTTTACTTAAGGCTCAGTCTGACAGATCCATTCCCTCTTTCCACTACAATTCCAAGCCTTAACAGAGAATGTGTCTGATTTAGTCCTTAAGTCTGACAGGATGCACGCATGCACCTCTCTGAGCACATGAGTGATTCCTTGACTTGTCTCCCTGACCTGTCTCCTCACACACTTGCTGTTAAGCAGGGAATTGAGTGGTTTGTCACACTGATCCCTGGTGCTCAGCGTGTAAACAGCGTGAAGTTTTACTCCACTGAGTGAGAAAACATTTCCCAGAACTTCACCTCTCCATCCACACATACAGCTGTACTTCCCTGACAAAAGAATACAATTTACAGCCGTTCTTATCTCTCTGGGATTTATTACTGAAACTGGAGAGCGATGGTTTGAACTGGGGCGGCAAATAAAGCAGAGCTGGTACCCTGGGCATCCAGGGGTTAAGCTAATTTGTTAGTGCCTCGCTGTTCCTTGCTGTCAGCCACTGTGCACCCACTCTGTAAATTCTGAAAAGAACACCGACCTTTAATCTGTGGTATTAGTTCCTTTGACAAAATGGAAGATTATGTCTTTCTCCCACAAGCCTTCATGCGAGGCTTAGCCAGCTTCCATCTGGTCTGGCTAATTAAATGTAAGTTAACATTAAGTTAAGAGCCAGCGCCAGCCCACAGACCTTCTATTCTGGAGCGGCAGATTTATTAATTGGCCGAACTATTTGAGTATTTAACACCAATTTTTGATTGCTTCTATTTTCTTCCCTCTCTCACGAAAACAGGGCAGTGTTTCTGAAGACATGTTTGCATCCTTTCCATTCAGAAACACAAAACACCAAGACGCGCTAAGAAGATTCTGAGCAGCCATAAAACTGTCAGGATTTTTCCCTCTGCATTTGACATGTTAATAAAGCACCATCACAACGGTGTGGGGGATCTGCCTGTGATGCACAAGATGTGGAATCACTGGAGCTGTGCACTTCAAGCTGGCCCTGACCCACAATTTGGCCCTATATGTACTAAAACTCCAGCCAGTTGTTGTATTCCTTATTCAGTCAAAACTTTCTTTGACCCTAACGGGTGTTCTGGCTGAATGAGGAACAAAGGGATTACATCTCATATGGGGAGCTACTAATCAGAATCATGCCCACAGCTAACTTTTGATAAAATTCATTTTCAAAAATGAAAATACAAAGAATTTACTAAGTCAAAATGGTGCTTTGCGCTGTTTTAACATTAACTCTCTGTAGGTCTGGTATCTAATCTATTTCACTGTATTTAATATTAGATGTTAGAGAAGCAAACTATATATGCACTTCCAGACTTTTAAAATAAATAATACAGCAAAGCTAGATTTATAAATTTGTTTTAACACCTGGAATTACTTTGAAAAAGACTGTTATCAGGTAAAACATCTTAAACCTCTTAACCAAACCTTCCTTCTTTGGGACAGAGGCAAAGATCACATTAAGAAATACTATTTCTTCATATATCTATTTAATATAATTCCTGCTGCTACTGTATGTAAAAAATATTTAAAAATTAAAATCCCAGGAAACTTCTACCTAGTTCACATTAAAAAACCCAAACAAACCAAAACCAAACAAATCCAACCAATTAAAAGTTGCTTCATGTAAAAATCTAAACTGTATAAAGACATGCATCAGGGAGTTAAAAAAACCAACAAAGCCTGCGAACGGCACAAAGCTGTCTAATGGCGCAAGACTAAACCCAGGAATGAGGAGACCACAGCTCCCTTCCACCTCTTTGCCTGCAGAAGATCACATGAGTAAATCAATTCACCTTTTCTGCCTCAGCTGCCCCAAGCAGATGGTGCGGGGAGAACAAACATTTCTCCTTTTCTGATCTCCCGCTGAAATTCTCAGGTGTTTCAGACAGATGAAGATGTTCTGTGTAAGGGCAGACTATTGCAGCTAATATTGTGCTGGAAACAGAAATAGACAAGCAATTCACTTCTAAGGGACTCTGAAACAAAAATGCTATTTTCCAGGGTGCCAGAGCAGCAACAGACACAAAGCATTTTTTATTAAGTTTGGTTATAATATAGGGTTTTCTTATCAACTTCTTCTGTTCTCGCCTCTATCCAATTAATTTTAATGAGCTGTTTCCAAAAAAAAACCCCCAAAACCCAAACCAAAAAACCCAAACCCTTTCTCACTGAGTTTTCAATCTGTGTCCTGACTTCTGCCTAGCTCACTTTACATTTGTGTTCCCACTGTACACACCAGCTCCTGTTTATTTCCACAGCCTACCCCGGGAATGCTGTTCTGCACAGAACTGTCACCTTTCACTCGGGCAAAAGCAGAACGTCTGATAAAACCCACCGGGGTAACTCCTCCAGAAATGAAATACAAGACCCCAAACGCAATCTAAGGTTCTGGCCCTAAGGCTGGGCAGGGTTTTCTGCTGAAGGCCATTAAGAGTCAGTGCATTTTTGGAAGCCCAGCCGTGCACAAAGCACTGCTGAGCTCCTGAACTCATTCCTGGCATCCCGGGGCTGCTCCCGCCAGCTTTCCCCGTGAGCTGGAGCCACCTTGTGCCCTGCAAGGCACCTGCACCCTGCTCAGGAAAAACCTTGTTCACACGCTGGCGTTTTGTGCGTGAGACAACAACGCCTGAAAAATACTTATTCGGATTCTACATAAATCGTTTCGTTTGGGAGCAACTGTTTGAAATCAGAGATGATTTATTTGCGGGTAACTATTTCAAGCGAGTTAAAAACGAACAAAATAATAAAGCTGCAAATCAACTGGATGCTGGTTACTTTTTCTTCCATTTCAACCCCCTGCTGCAATAAGGTTTTACGAGTTAGGCAAAGCACTAAGTCACTTTGAACACTCGTGGTGTCATGAGGAATACCAGCACCATTTTTCAGTTTCTGCTGTGTTCTTACGTACGGCTGAGAATTACAACAAAGCAGTGACAAGGACGCGAGACCACGAGCTGCTCTGCTGCAGGGTTTACTTGCAGTAAAACACTGAAGTCTCTTCCTCTGCAGTGAATTGGAGTACACAGCATAAAAATGTTTAAAAGTGCTGCAGTTCAGATTTGGCCTCCAGCCAGAAAATTCAAATCCAGCTTTGAAACATGCCTAAAACTCAGAGTTGAATTTTTTTGGTCTCATTATAAAATAGGGATCACATGCATCAAATAGGCCTGGATGTATTTCCAGAGACTACTGGGGCAAATTCTGACTCGGGGCCAAATCCACCATATTCATGTTTTTTTATTCTGACAGGATCAATATCAAATGTGTAGAGGATATGAGGGTACTGAGCCAACAGATATTTCCTTTCCTTCTCAAAGCAAGAGTGATGATCTTTATTCCAAGTGGGTAGGACGGATGTGATCGCACCTTCTAATAAAATTAATACTTATCATTTAAACACATGAGACCTGACATTTCTTCTTAAGCCTGAAAGCACAGGCCACAAAAAACGCCAAACAAACCACAAAATCCAAACCCCTGAACTACACAGTTACAACAAAAAGTGTTCTGACCTTTTACCATTCTTCTTCTTCATGCACTCTGACGACAAGTTAGGCATATCATCTTCTGAATTCAGCACTGCAATACATTATACTGCATTTACTCTGAGCACTCTGACATTATCATTATCTTCCTTTGTGCCCGACAGCAACTGCAGCGCCTATAATGCCATTATTGTAATTAAGAACAATCTGAACCATTGACAGCATTGCCTCGTTTGCTCTAGAATCCCCTGTGCATTAGTGTTCTTCTAAACCAATATTTCACTATTAATACTTTGCTGCTTTAGAACTGCCCACGGTTAAAAAAAAAAATATAAATTAGGCTTCAGCCTAACTCGATAGCCAAAGAGAAAACTTGCTAAGAAAAAAAATAAATGAAAGGCTGGGATGTGCACTGGCAAACTGTTACACTTTTCTTTACACATGTTGAAAATGGATTCACACCCTGCCAACCTATTCAGGCCGTTACCCAGGTGAGGAAGCTTCGTTTGCCTTGCTTCAAAAGGACCACCTGGACAGAGACAAAAGAAAACATCTCTTCTCTCACTAAATGCACCCAAAGTACTTCTCTGTCTAAACTCTGCCTTTCATGAATCCAGCAAGCAGCTGGGTAAGTAGGGCACTGCAATTTAGACATTCTTGTCTGGGAAATTCTGACCTTCCCTCCCACCCTGCAGCACACGTGCTCTGCAGGCTGAGGGTGACCCCTGCCCTGCCCTGAGCCTGGGAGGTGGTCACCACAGCCCTGAGACCACCTAACAGCCAGCCCCTCACTGCTGTAATTCCAGAGAAACAGTCAGCCAGGGGCTAAAGAAGTGCAGGTGCAACTGGCAGGGCAGCACTGACACAGCAACCCGCACCGCTCCGAATCCAGACAGCCCAGAAAAGGCCAGGCCACCAGAGGCAACTTCCATTTCTCCTCTGGAGTACCATGTCCTAACAGAAAAGAACCCAGCAGTCCTTACCTGCATGCTGAAAAGGGAGCATCGCTGGTAACACAGAGTTTTAAATGTTTTTAGCAGATGTGAACACAGGAAAGCGCCGCGTGAAAATGACCAAAACATGGCTGGTGGAAAAGAGCTGGTATCTCCTGAGGAGATTTAGATAGATGTGGGGCAGACCTTTCCTTCATGTGAACACATATTCCATTCAGAAATTGTGAACCTTATGCTAAAGAAGCATTCAGGAAATTAAAATGGTTAGGCTACATTTGGAATTTTTTTTATTCTTTCCAAGCTTTTGCAGTATGAGACTATATTTTCATGTCTGAGACATCACTCTACCACACCCTTCAGTCTCTGCCCAGAGCTTCTGAAGGGGAACAGTGCTCACTGACCATTGTTGCACCCCTCTCTTCCTGAAGTCCTTTTTCCAAGTGGGATTTCCTAGGTTTTGCTGTGAATAAAGGCTAATATCCCCCATCACTGCATCAGTGCCATGGGCTGCTCTGCCACTCCACAGGATGGGCAAAGAACAGCAGCAGCTCTGTGCTGAGCACGAGTCAGAGAAGTCTGAAGGACTTAGCCATGAGTCCAACTACCAAGAATGACTCACAGAAATGCATATTCCAGGTGTTTTCTTTGGAAAAAAATAATTATCTAAGAAAAGGTAACATATTGTCAACCATGGTACACTATGTGCTGCTTGACACAAAGAGCAGTAAAGTCAGGAAGAGAAGTGCAAAGACTGAAAGGAATCAGTATTGCTGAGTCCTGACCTGTGTGCGCTCTTTACTTTTGTATTAAACCCACATATGATGAGAACATTTCATAGCATCACATGCAATTATTTCACATGGACTGCTACAAAACTGCAAGGGAACCAGAACATTCGGGAGACTGTAGAGTCCTTGTTATTTAACCCCGCAATTCTTTAATATTTTGAGTAAGATCCCTGCTTGATGAAGAGTGGCACAATCTAGAGCCAGGTGCAGGATTTGGGTGAACAGATGGCGGCTAATCTTCCTAACACGGCTCTGCCAACACAACTCACTCTTGACCACTCACACCCCTGGTTTTCTTTCTGGCCCTTGGTTTTCTCTGGCCTGAGCACAGCTTGTCAAGGGGTAGTTGCAGAGCAGGCTAAGGATTCACAAAAGGCTGCTGATCTGATTTTGCTTTTGGTCCAAGACACCTTTTGTTTGTATTTCAGTTTGGTCACTAAAATGCATTAACTCACTGGTGCACTCAGCACACACGCCCAGTTCCAGCAGGGCCGAGGGTGTTCAAGCCAAGTACTGCTCTGTGTTAGTAAGACTTAGCCCACCAAGCAGAAAATGAGTGATGGTACATGCAGAGAGCAAGGCTCTGCGTGCTTTGCTGCTCACTGCTCCAACCACAGCCACACACTCCAAGGCAGCCCAGGAACTACGACGAGCTGGAGAGGGCACACGGAATGCACAGAGAGCAAGCTACGCCTTCAGCCCACCCAGCCCCACGTGTGGAAGAGCTGCAAGTGAAAATGTGAAGCACCATAAACACCCTGCCTTCCAGCTCACCCTCTCCCAAAGTGGCATCACGCTGCCTCCAGCACAGTGCTGGCTGCACCACTGCACTGCCAGCTGTCCTAGCAGGACCATCTCCTTCAGGGCTGGCTGCAGTTCAGCCATAAAACACTTTATCGTTAGGGATACAACTGTATTTGAACAGCAACTGCTGGGGGAGGAGAAGGAAGAGGACAGAAGAAGCAGATGGAACAGCAACACAATTTTAGGTACACCTCAACCAGGGATTTTCCAGAGTTTTACTTCACAAAGAACTGTGTCCCTACTGCTGCTTTCACCTTCAGCAACACCAGCATTTTGCTGGAAAAGCCTGCAGAACTCTGGATTAAGTTCTTAGGAAGCACTTGATCTCGGATACAGTGACATAACAGAAGAACTGGACTGTCCTTATCTTAATCTCCGTGAGAAAGGCAGAGAGCCCAGTATTAAACTATTTGGTCTGCAGGGAGGGTGTCATTTAATGGTTGTGAAAGGCATTAAAGAAAGAAAATAAAAATTAGGACACATCCCAGAGACTCTGTCCAAGGGAGATCTCCAGAAGCACAGACACTTACAGGACACTGCCTTTAGGTAAGGGGTCTCAGAAGACGTAGAGCCCACAAGCAGTACCCAAACCCAGTGAGAACTTTTCTCTTGGCCAAAGTCTTGGTCCCTAGGTCTTCTCTTACCTTCAGGGCAGATTCCTTTAAATGCTGTAAGAATCATCAGAGTTCTAAAACTCCACACTCTCCTCACAGCACACTCACTTCACTGAGGATGAAAACTCCATCTTTACTTGAGAACCTCATATTTACTCTATTCTACCACTTTACTCGGTTATATTCACCTTCACTCTGCATACTGGATACGTGTTTTTATGAGGATGATATAACGGGAATGTGCGTTTGAAATCTGGAGATGTAAAGAAAAAAATCAGCACTGAAACAAAGGTACATCAGACTGAGCCGGTCTCTAGCTGGTTTTTATTTTCTTTTCCATGGCTTCATCCTGTAATCTGAAAGCACTGGAGGCTCTTTAACCACTTGTTCAATGCAGGTTTTAGTTTTAGCTGAAACCTCAGCTCAGAACATGAAGGAATTATTTAAATGGGAAAAGCTCAGGAAATAAAAGGCATACTTCTGCAGCAGCTGACTTCCCCACATACTTTAGGCTGCTTTTGCAAGTCAAATGCAAAGGGAGGTCAGTGGCTCTACTGCCCTCATGCAGGTAGGCAGAGAACAGGAGGATTCATGGCTGTTTTGGGTCAGAATAGCAGATCAAAGCCCCGGTCCCTGGCAGAAGTGCCTTCTTTAGAATACAAACAGGGAAGGGCAAAGCAACAGAATTCTGTGTAAGCTTTGCAACAGCTTCCTAATCCTAACAGATGTCACCACAATAATTTATGGTTTCCAAACACAGAATGTCTGTGATGGCCTGCATGATTCACAAGTTGGCCGCTGGAGACATTGGAGTTTTCTTACATGTAGGATCCACTCTGGATACAGACTCAACAACCTGTCTGGCTCAAAAGCTGGCACCTGGGACACACACATTCCTGCAGGTTGGATTGTGGAACATGAAAGACACGAACCAAGCATAACTGGGCCCTGCACGAATATTTAGTTGAAACAACGAACATTTTAGAGTAATTTTAGGATTATCTTTCACTTTTGAGACTCAGAAACGCATTCACAATATTTTCATGTCTTTCCCTGAACCAACTGGAGCCGGAGGCTATTAAAAAAAGGGGGATAAGAAAAAGAGCTCCACCCCAGCAGAGCCGGGCTCGACAGATGCCAAACAGGCTGGAGCAGGGCGGGGCTGTCCTTCCCATTTGTGCCCGGGAGCTGCAGCTGGAGGGCGGCTGCCGTCCAGCCCAGCCTGGGTAACAGTTGGGCATTCAGAGGCGATTTTCTTCCCTTCCACCAAGCAGTCCCTGCCACCACCAGCGCGCGGGCCTCCCCAGACACCCCCGACAGTTCAGCATCAGAGCACGGAGCCGAAAGCCCAGTGCTGTCCTCCTGAGCAGCTTCTCTCCTACCAGAGATGTGCTCAGAAGGCTCCAAGCAGTGAAACAACAACAAACAAAGCAGGTGGAGCTCCCCTCTATTTTTCTGGTTTCCCCCGTTCCTTCTGCAGAACAGAAGTATTTTATCTGTTTAACAGAACTCACTCCAAGGCAATAATCACTCCAGGGGGGATGCTGACAGGTGTTGTCCAGCAGCAGCTCCGCAGCTGTCTGCAACGCGCGCAGGGGCGCGGAAACACGCGGCACGGAACGTCGGGAAACGATTACAAACACATTGCAGCTGCTATGCATGAGGCTGCTGGTGAAACACGCTCATGCAGACAGCAAACCCAGCTGCTCAGCCACTCTGATGGCACTGAAGGCCTCGCTTTCACTGATACGCTGCAGGGGAAGCCGGAATGTGAAAAGTATTGGTAAGAGTGACAAGAAAGCCTTTCCTATGCCCCTTCCTTTCCACAGGAGACACCACATCTCCTAAACACCAGCATGAAATCAGCACCCAGTGGTTCGTTTTCATCATCCATACCATATACATCAGTAAATATGGTACAACACAGATCAGTTCTTCCAGCTTCTGCTTAAATACAGCGTCAGGGAAGAGCAGAGGAAAAGACAAGGCTGCAGAGTGTCTCGGCCAGCCTAGAATCTTTCGCACAAGAAGCAGACAAGCACCAAAATCTACTGACATAAAAATGAGTCATTTGCAGTTGCTGTGCAGTAAGTTGCAAGAACAGGTCCAAAGAAAATGAGTCAATTAAAATTTAGCAGAACGCTTTCTGTACACCAAAAAATGAATTCCTTTCACAAGAAAAGGCCCGGAGCAAGACCAAGGCATGATCTTTCTGTCAGTGAATGACACAGCAAAGCATTTTACTCGAGGATTCCAGAAAGACAAACATCTTACTTAAAACATCTGAAAAGTTTCCATCACCCTACATTTACTCTCACTTTGCATTCTTAGATTTTTCTGATTTCATATCATTCCATAAAATGCACGATGGCGACAAAGTAAAGATTAAGAAAGTTAAGGTTATTATCAAAAACCACCAGAATCCACAATATTTTACACTCTTAACATACTCTCCCCTGAGGCACACAGAGAATACTGCCTGCTGTGACCCCACATACCAAAATTAAATCAGAACAAGACATACAGCACAAAAAGAAGAAATATCATAGGCGGAGGACGGCAGAAAATTCATTCTTTCTCCTGCCCATCAGGCCCAAACCAACCAAGTGGAAGAGCAGTCAGATTACTGAAATTGATGTCATATCAATTGGGAACCTGACTGAGCCCGTACAATTGCTCTGCACCACATTCAGGGGGCCAGGCTGTCTGTTTCCCATCTGCTCCTCTGCAATTTAAGCAATTCTGAATGTCCCTCCCTGTTCCCAAACGTGTCACAGATTTATGAGCACGTCAGGGGCCAATTCTTTGCATTCTCCACCAAGGTAAGCTAGCAGGGGGAGTGAATTTTCTGTGTCTGTAACTGCCAGGCCAGGAGAATTCAAGGAGGACAATCACACATGACCTCACTAAACCCACCATGAAAAATTCATTAGATAACACAACCCCACACAATCACACTTTTTTTTTTTTTTAAAGGCCATTCTGTTCTCTTCTTACTTAAGACACACATAGTACACAGTAGAGACTACTACAAGCAGCTTACAAAACTTTTAATTTGTGGGGGATTTTTTGCTAATATGATGAGCTCCACCATGCATCAGAACTCCTCACAATTAAGGACTGGGATCCACATATGGGGTGGCCCAGTCTTTGAATGCCTTTCAGCAATGAAGGGGCTGGAACTTTACTGAAAACCACAAATAACTTTTGCACACCGCAGTTCAGTTTGCAGACAGGCCATCAAATATTCCAGTACTAATTCACAATTCTCTCACTGCCTAAAAAGCTAATTTGATTAATTCCAACCATACTTAATAATCTGTAATTTTGCCACCTTAACAGAACGTGTACACCATTTAAAGACGCAGCTGCAGATGCTCTCACAGGGAAGACTAAAGCACGATGTTCTCATCTCTGAATTACACAATGAGATATTGTAAATGAAAACCAGACTAAGGCTCTACATGACAGATGACAACATAAACAAATTTGAGCTCCAAATGCCAGATTTTATCAAATGTTCTCTAATATTTAATGGCAATGTATTTTCCATCTTAACATAAGTCTCATGGCTTGACTCATCCCTGCTTACACCACGTGTGATAGCTCAAGTATCTCGGGTTACTCTCTTTGTTTTGGTCAAGAACTTGGGCTGTCATTTTAGAGAATTCCTTTCACTTGTCTAGGGTATCCTCACCCCTGCTCCTGGTGGATCTCTTACTATTGCCAAGAACTTTGAAGTTCATAAGCTAAGGTTTGCTATATATTTTTATATCTATTTATAGACATAAATTAATGTCAATGCTGAAATCCCATTTTATGTTGTATTATAGACTATTTTTGCTAACATCTAAAACCACATAAACTTTACTCTCTTCTTAAATAATCTGCATTATTCTTCACCATAATGTCCCTTCAGATCCTAAAGGACTTTCATTTGGTGGAGCATTTTGGCACTGGCTCCATTGTTGCAATATGTAAAACTGAGATTTTGACAATGATCACAACGCCTGTTGATGACATAAATACAAAACTCCCGGATGTGTAATCATGTATCACCTACAACAGTTAACTCCACACAGAGCAGACACAGTACTGAAGTGTAATCAGCACGGTCCCTACCAGAGATAAAACATTTTTGCATTATTAAACACCACCAGTTCTTAGCCTTTGTGGGAAAGCACTGGAGTGAATCAGCACGTTTCTGTCCTCTCTGTAACAGCACAACTTGCACTGACTGAAAGAAACAGGAATTTTCAGGTGTCCCTCATTTATCCTGACCCATCCTGACCGTTTCCCAATACATCCTGCATGGAAACAGCTGAATAACCACGTGCACTCCCATGGCCAAGACCCATCTCCATAGGAAACCTGCCTTAGGTCGGTTAAAGCAGGAAAAAAACCCCCAAAGAACAGAGCCTGGATGAATGAGCAGTCTGACCTCTGAAATTCCTAGCCAGGCTTCAAAAACACCTGGAGCCCTACAAACAGAATCACCACAGCTTAAAATGAAACCTACATGGGTCACAGCCAGCAAGGAACAACACTCGTTAATAGTTTGCAAACTTGTATTTATTTTAAGTAGAGAAGAAAGTAAGCAGAGGACAGGCTTTACAGTAAGGCTGAAGCCTCTGAATTAAACCAAATAAATCAATAAACAGAAAGATAAGATAGAGGTGAGACTGATAGCATTCTATGTAGGCTTCCACCTGAGGAACGTCACAAATAGACACCCAAGTAAAAAGGACACTAAGGTGAATTTAACACGATACTTTTTCATCCATCAGCAAAAAACAAAGTCCTAACAAAGTTAATAAGAAACCCCCAACTCTCTAAACTATTGGTATTTTTAGACAGACTTTAGAAAGTTGGGAAACACAAAAGACGAGGACAATGCAGTTTCAAAATCCGAAAAGGACAGACAGTGATAATGAAATGGTAGGTGCAGGTTTTAATCAATAAATGTAATACATTAAAGTAATGAGAAGAAGTGTGATTTCACAGATCTATCTTTCTGTAAATTACAAGATTGTGGATAAAAGTAACTGCTGCATCTAACAGTTTGCTGGAGATTTGTGACTGCAAACATCTGTCATTGAGGAAAATAGCATTTAATAGTAAAAATAATAGTAACAACAATGAAATGGACATACTGAAACTGACACAAATGGGCTCACTTAAAGATCTCTAAACACCCCTGCAGTATGGACTCTTCAAGGAAGATTGTTGCTAGTTCAATGTTGCTAATAGTCACAAATACTCTAACAGAATAATGTAAAAAAGTGGGTGATGAATGAAGTTGTCACTCTTTCCTATTTCATCAACGTCTGGTCCACCTGCATTGACCAGAAAAAGCCAAATAACTGGATTTAATTGAAAAGCAAGGCCATGCATCACAGAAAGATGACGTGATAGCTACAGAATGAGGGGCGGTACTCCCCAAGTTGTGTCATCCTCGCCCAGAGCTCTGGTGCTACTCTGGAACACTGTGCATGGCCACACGAGGAGCAAAGGGCCGCTGAGCCTAGTGCCCTTCTTCACACTTCAAAACAGCTTTTCAAGCAATGAATGTTGCTCGAAAAACTATTTGGAAGTCACTGTTACTTCGGCTTTATTTGCATCGTATTTAAATTGAGCTCAGCTGTGAAAGCGACGGGTGAGCGAGGTTAAATTCCGACTCTGTCTCATGGGGTTTCTCGTGGGATTTCACGCAGAGAAATGCGGCAGGGGGTAGGCACTAATTCACATGTGCGGACAAAGCAGCGCACTGTTGTACATGCTCAAAGGTTCCCTGCCGTGAGGCAGCAGCGTTTTAGCGAGGGAACTGCGTGTGGGGCCCCGAGGACCGTTCACAGCAATGAGCACCAACCCAGCGCTGTGCATTAGGGTGTGCATTGCGCAGGCTGCTCGGGGCGCGGAGACCGCGAGCACGGCGTTTTTGGGGTGTCCGCGCCGCAACTGCGGAGGCGAATTCCGCGGAGGGAACTCCCCGTGCCCCGCCAGGCCCGCCGGCCGCCTCCTTCCCCGGGAGCGCTCCTGCCCCGGCCGGGCCCGCACACGGGGCAGCGCCGCGGGGCCCGCACACACACCCCGGGCAGCGGCACCGGGAGCGGCCCCGCACACACACCCCGGGCCGCGGCACCGAGAGCGGCCCCGCACACAGACCCTGCACACAGAGCCGGACAGCGGCCCTGGGAGCGGCCCCCGCACGGAGCCGGCGGAGCGGCGGGCCCCGGGCGGGTCCTCCCCCGCCCCCTGCCCGCCCCCCC
>VYZT01020523.1:125992-247824 GCA_013400735.1 Pomatostomus ruficeps
GGCGGCTCCTCCCTCGCCGCTTGCCTGCCCACGCCACCCCGCACGTCCTTCGCCGCCAGCCCCTTCCTCCCGCTCCCCAGAGCCTTTTCCTCTCCCCCCTGTCTCCTCCCTCGCTCCCCCCCACAGCAAGGTAACTCCCAGGAAATGTGCAAACCTGTTAATTTTTACCTTCTTTGGCTTTTTTCCTCCTGGCCAGCGTGCCGCCGAGCTTGCCCAGGAAGGAGTCATCCTTCTTTCTGGAGGGCGGCGATTTCGGGGTGGGGGATTTGGGGGAAGAAGGGGACTTCTGCGGGGAGCTTGCCATGCTGGGCCAGCGGCCGCCGGCGCTGCGGGACGGAGCAGACGGGTCGGCGGCCCCGGTGCCGTGGGAGGCTGTTCCCGGCTCTGAACGGAAGCGGAATTATTTCAAGCATTTGAGGCAGCTCCTGCTCCGCTCGCCCGGCTCCCCGCTCCTTCCCTCCCTCCTCCCGCCCGCCCTGCCTCCCGCCGGGGAGGGCCCGCTCCCCTCGCACGGCCCCCGGGAGAGCCGCGCTGCCCTCCCGGCCGGGGCACCGCAGCCTTGGGGGTACCGGGGCAGCCTCGCCCCCCCTCCGTCCCCGCCCCCGCAGCGGAGCCGGGCACCCGCCGGGGCTGGGGGGGAAATGCCCACACACCGGGGTGCCAAAAGGGAGAGGTGGATGTGGCCACAGGGTCAGCTCACATAGCTCATCCACCGCCACTCCTAGGTGAGGCTCCTGAAAGATAGGAGGGGTCTTCAGCCAGCAGGTGTTTCTGCATCCCGTGATCAGCACCGATGGAAAAATAGAATCGTGGTCAGGTCTGGAAGGGATCTTAACTAGAATCTAGTTTCCAACACACTGCCATGGGCAGACACCTTCAATTAGAGCTGGTTGCTCAGAGCCCCATCCGACCCGGCCTTGAACACTTCCAGGGATGGAGCATCCAGAGCTTCTCTGGACAACCTGTTCCAGAGCCTCACCACCCTCACAATAAATTTTTTTTTCCTAATATCTTGTCTAAACCTATACTTCTTCAGCTTAAGGCTATTTCCCCTTGTTCTGTCACTCCATGTCCTTGCAAAAAGTCCCTCTCCAGCTGTCTTGTAACCCCCTTTAGGCACTGGAAGGCTGCTAGAAGGTCTCCCTGGAGCAGTCTCAGCCTGTCTTCACAGCCCTCTGAGCACTCCAACAAGTTCACACCTCTCTGGCCCCAGATCTGGCCACACAAAAGAACTCATGAAGTAATAAAGTGTCACTAAAGAGCTTACTGCAAGTCAAAGTTGAAGTTTACTACATGCATTTCAGTCTTGGTAACATTTTGCAAAGCTCTTCTGCCTGCAGGGTTCAGCTGTGGCTGTGGTGGGAAGCGGTGGGAATCGCCATATCCCCTCCTACAAAACAAAACAACTGTTGTGGTCAGAGCGGTATAAAAAGCCTGTGGAAGGAAATGTAACTAACTCGATAGATTGCCTATACCAACCCTGCTTTGATTTGCAGATGAGCAGCTTAAGGGAGAAGTATGTTTAAAGCAGATAATTTGCTGTGGCTGGTTCAGGAGGCACCCAGGACTGGAACAGCATTAATGTCATCTGGATGCACTACTTTCACTTACCACTTAATCACTTGATTAACAATTCAGGCAAAAAGCCACACACACTTCATGCAAATATCTAGCTATCCATTAGGCATAATAAGTGAAATGAAATTACCATGAGGATATTTCTAAATCAGCTAATAATTGTTGTGTTTTTACAAGCCAGTAGCATTGGTTAGCTGATGAGGGGTACACATCAATGCCTATTTGTTGCATGAGGTTAGTATGTGCCCTGGAGAAAAAACTTTATTCATCCCTCCTGCCATCAGTTATAGGCAGGAATGAGCCCAAGCCTTGGCACAATCCTTTCCTTACGCTTGCTCTCTGCTTCATAGCACCACCTGTGTCTCAGGCCTCTTGTCTACAAATTTCAGGCTGAATTTCACACATTATTCTCTTTTTACAGAAACAGTGTATGGATGAAGAGAGGAACAGTCTTGAATAATTTTTAAGACAATTTCAAAAGGAGAAATACACACATCAAGCCCTTTTAAAATATGCCCGTAAAACTGTGGCATTTACAGATGGAGCAGTGACCCAACTAAATCTCCATCTGGAGCCAAATGACTGCACGTGGATGCCAACATGGGATTTCGTGGGCACAGCAGAAGAGAGAGCATTTTGGGAAGCCCAAGTGTGCTTGCCTTTGTGCCTCTGTATTTGTGATAAATACAGAAGGAACAAGCAGGTACCGCACCAAGAGCAATGGGTACTGGCCTGTGCAGTACAGGGGAGTCAGAATTCAACATGCATTTGCCAAGTCCCTCACAAAATAGTTGAAAAGACCCAGAATCTTTGTATTTCACAGCACTCAGTATATGTAAATGAATGATAAATACACTATTATTTAATAGCCTCATGAACTGTGGCAGTTTCACATGACAAGGGGGAAAATAAATGAAACAATGTGTTTAAGATGAACTTTATCAGATCTGGAAACTCAGATACTGTGGGCTTTAAACAATGATGCTAAAGCAACAGCCAGACTTAAGTTTACAGTTTTGATTTTGGGTTTTTTAATGGATTTCTTTCAGGATTTATGTGCAGTTCATTGTGTATAACATTATTGCAGTGTTTTTTCAATTACGGTGTTTCTCTTAGAGGACACTTACAACATTTTTCCTCTGTATCTTAAATTTCAAATTACATATGCTACCTTTTTTTCTTTTTATCTAGGAATATAAATGAACATATGGCCCTGAATTAATATTGCATTCATCACAGAAGGCTTTATAGACACACACAAGGTCTAAGCCATGGCAGCTACAGGGATGGGGTTTGCTCTGCCTGACATTTGACATGGGAATACTTCCAGGATGATGCTCCACGGTCCCAGCACAGGACACAGCAGTCAGCAGGCTGCTGTTCAGGCTGGCCCTGCTGCACCTGGCACAGAGAAACCCAGAGCAGACCACAAGAGCTCTCCCCACGCTCCCTGTCAGTGCCTTGTTTGGACAGATGAGCCCAACATTACATCAAATTAATTGTATCCTGCTCACATGGGTGCTTTTGCCAGGCAATAAAAGGTGGCAAAGTCCCCTCCCCTCCACCCTTCAAATCATTCTTATTCACCCACACATCTGTCCATGCATAGCTGGTTTTTATTTCTTTTTAATACAAGACTCAGAATGCTCAGGCGCAGAGTTTTCCTTTCCCAACAAAACAGGAGAGGCATGGTCTGCAATATCCCAGCCACGGGCTAGGCCAGTAGGAACGAGCAGCCAAGCTGGTCACAACTGTGCAATAAATCCCTCCCTTGCCATCAAGTGTTCCCCTCACATTTTTCTCCCAGGTGTAGCTCTGCTCCAGCCTTTTGACCATTCAGTCATTTAAAGAGCAGAAGTGGAATTTTTAAAAGCAATTTATCAACTTACTGCTACCGCTGAGCTCGCCTGCAGGAGTGCCCCTGGCTGACTTCAGGAAGAGCAGAACTGGACCAAAGTCCACACATTTGATTTCCCTAAGCGCTCGCAGTGAGCCCTGTGCTGGCCTGGCAGCTCTGTGTGCTGAATGCTCAGCGTGCTCACCCCTCCCCGAGTCAGAGTTACCAGCACAGCCAAGGAGCCTGCTGGGCCAAGGAGGTGTTCCCACACCATCTCCATGTGGCGGCATCACAGCAGCAGAAAGCACCAGGGCCAGGGCTGCAAGGGCTCCACGTTTCCACTGCCAGCATCACCTAAAAATCACGCTCGAGGATAAATTTGTTTCCAGCTCAAAAGGCAAATTTAAGACTGAGCATATGCATATGCTTGAATTTCCTACTCTAACTCCGTTGGTATAAGAAGATCCTCTTCAAATAACATAACAAAATAACATAGCTTCATAAAAGTAACAGAGTATTTCCAACCCGATTCTTGAAAAGTACAATGGATTTTTATGGTACATCAAGGAGCAAAAAGGATAGTCTAAGATGTGAAGAGGAAAAATGTACATGAAAGACGAAGGAGAACAGGTTGTATACAGCCACAGAAAACAATGTGAAAGCTTCAAAGGAAAGAAAGTGTGTTGAAAACTTGTTGGTAAAAGGGGAACATCATCCTGGTACTCACAACTGGTAACATATTGTTACATCAATTAGTTATTTACAAAAACTGCGCCAAGTTTATTTGCATTTACAACTGTTCTTCCTGAGAGAGTTTTAGGAAAATGAATCAGTATTATGATTTTTTTTTTCTTAATAAGCTTCAGTTGTACCTGTTGCGCCTACAGTTATGTACAGATGAGTTACAGGACTATTCCAGCAAGCACAATACTGGAAGAGTCCTGTACCTCATCTGTACATAACTAGAGGCCCAACAGGCACGCAGGGCCATCAGGTCTCTTCATAGCTCATCAGAAGCAATAGAAGAAACCACAATTTTTTCATAAATATCAGGGAGAGAGCTCTGGGTGAAATCCAGCCAACACCTTGCCCATCATGAAGTATTTGCCAGGATCCAGGCTCCTGAGATGTGGCTGCCATGAAAACCACAGGGACAGGATTTGCACGCTCCCACGGCAAACCCAGCATGCTAAACAATGCCAGGACGCACGGGCCATGCCAAACCCAGCAGGGACAGCTCCAGATCCTACCAGAATCAAAGTCTTACAAGATGTACAGGATCTCCAATCTGCTATGCCACATCCTGTCACTTGCTCAAGCAAGAAAAAACACAGCCTATCTTTCTGGCAAAAGACTGCTAAACTAATGTGATCTTCGCTGAAATCAGATATGCACTGGGCTACAAAGCAGAAGTTTCAAGGCACAAGACCTCTAAATTTGTTTCTTATGCCCAGAGAAACCTGGTGAAACACACTAAAAATCAGTGAGGCGTCCCTTTACCTTGGAGGCAGATGGATTGGTCTTGATTTAAACAATGGTTTACAAAACAGTTTTCATGAACTTTGTATAGAATCACAGAATTGTTTCAGTTTGAAAAGACCTTTAAGATCAATTCCAGCCATTAACCCAGTACTGCCAAATCCACCACTAAACCTAAGAACCAACTGAGTTTCTTGAGACCCCTCATCTTTTGAAGAGGGGACAAGGAGGGTGTGTGTGCTGTCTATGATTAGGAGAACGTCAGTAAATTCCCCTGGTGGCATTTCTACCCTACTCCCGGGCCAGAAAACTCCATGAGATGAAGGGAAAGGACATGTCAGTTCAAAGATGGCAGAAGTTACCTTGATCTCTGAAGAGAAGCAGCTGTCCATGTGTCCGAGGAGCAGGAGGGGACTATGAATCGGTGCAGAGTCCCTGAGCAGGGGACAGTCGTGCTGACCCCAGGCCCGCTCACCCTCTCCTCCCCTCTGGGCAGCACATTGTCCTGCTCTGTAAGACTCTCCCACTTGCAGAAAGCAACAAAACAAGGTGACCTGATAGAGGTGAAGTTAGTGGCATTTAAAAATTGGCAATTAATTAAGATTTTGATCGCCATTTGATCGACACTTTTCCTTCGAGTCTTCAGGGAGCTGTTTGAATTTGTGTGTCAAGCCTAAGGAAACCAGCTGGTGAGTTCGTGTGTAAGCCTGTGTGGAAGCTGTTGATCTCATGGGGTTTGTGATCTCCTCTGTTAGAGATGCCCCCTAACTTTGGAGTGTTGTTACTTCTGAACTACAAAAGGAATCTGTGCACTGCAGGATGGTGGCATTTACTTACCAGTGTATGAGTTATGAATTATTTCATTTCTTACCTATAGATCTGTCCCCATCACACATTATTATGCTGTAGGTGTCAGTGGAGAGAAATTCCTATGGAAATGATTCAGGGACTTCAAAGAGTGAGACAGAATTTTATTCTTTCAAATAGAAAGTTTCTCACAACCAGCCCATGTAGACACATTCAGTGCATTCCAGCATATCACATTATACCCCAAAATGACAGTGCCATGAACTTAAAAATGAACAGATCTATTATAAATTAGTGAGCCAAGGTACAGAAAAGATTCAGCAGCAAGAAAACTCGTAACCAAACCAGTGTTTAAACACATTTCTAATACAAGCCAACCATACGAAATTGACCTGTGAACAGTGCACAGAGCTTCTCTCTTTTTTTTTTACCCCCTTCTCTACTCTCACAATACACAAAGACCTGCTTTAGATGACTTAAGAGTTTATGATTTTCTAAACCACTTGCACAGTTTATGTTTGGATCTAATCTTGTGAGGTACTGAATAGCAGGCAGGGGAACAGTAGCCTGACAGGTTTTTCCACCCAGGAACAGACAGTTTTGGGTGGAGCGTGTGTAACCACCACAGGCCATCCAGAACAGTATTTCTTTAGCAAAGAATATTTTTGGTGTCCATGAAGTCCTGATGGCCCTCAGCTCCCGTGGACTCTGATACTCCCAAGAATGCAAATCTCTGGAGCTAAAGGGAAAGCACCCTTTGGAATTTGAGTTTATAGCTGAACAGGTATCTGCTGTAAACTGAAATCTCAGGGCTTATTTGCAACAGCAACACTAAGGCGAATGGACTTTTGAATTACAAAAGTGAGGTGAGAAAAACCAATCTTTGCTGTAATTGGACATTTCTGCACAAGTCTCCTCCTGTGCAAAGCTCTGGGAATTTTGCTTTCAAACTTTCTAAAAATACCTTGAAAACATTATGACTCTCACAGAAAACTGTGACAGATTTCCCAGACTGTCTTTTTCTACAGGACCACATGAGGCAGGACTGGGGACAGTGATAAAACCCAGAAATTTTCTCCGCAAAACTCGAAATACCAGCAGACCTCAATAGAGAAAATGAAACTATTTACTGCTGCTCTGCCTCTCCTACTTTGTGTCAGTCTTAAGTAATAGTTTAAAAAAATCAATCACCACAATCCAGCTGAGTAAAAATGTCATCTGAAGATCAGGCATGCTTAGCCTGTGAATGACAGGAAAATAAAAATCAGGTGGTTATTTTGGAACACATGTAAGGATTCTGCCATATCTGTCCAGTGTGATCAAAGACAAATTATATGTTAAAGCCCTGAATGCTGTGTTTTAAGGGTATCCCTTACGGTCACTGAGAACATTGTTTAAAATCTTAATTCATATGTTATTGCTAATTATTTACCATATCTATAAAGCTGTCTGCTCTACAATGCACAGCTTCACTGTACACAGCTGTTAGAAATACACAAAAATTAGAAATTTTTCAGTCAAAGTCAGAGACAACATCCAAACTGTAGAATGTAACCAGACACTCTTGCCCTCTTTAAACAGTCTAATAAATAAATATGAATAAATATGGCAGAGCAATAGTATAAAGCTTGCAAGATAAATAATATGCCTTATAAAGAGGCATATTATTTATCTGTGGCCAATGGCAAAAACTTGCTTGTACCTCTAGAAAGGATATTTTGAACTTCTTGCAATACAGCAAAAAAAAACCAACCAAAAAACCCTGAAGATAATTCATAAATTATTGTGACAGGATCCAGTGTATGTGTTATTTTACAAGTACTCACCAAGAGGTTTTTCACTTTGAAGCTTTTTGAACAGGAATGCTTCGATCTTTGGCTGTACCATAGGCAGATGCTGCAAATTAGCACCACTCAGGAAATAATGAGAACATCAAATCTTCTCAGAGCACGAGGTAAAATGATATTCCAAAGGAAATAGTCTTTCAGTTTCCCTTTGTTTTTCCAGTTTGAAAATCTAGTGCATCACACATACAGTGGGGAATATTACCAATCTCAAATTGCAGAATTCTCTCAGATTTAAGAAGTTACTTAAATGAGGATAATTTCTGCATGATTTTTTGTCAATATCTACAAATGCATGTACTAAAAAGATAGGAGATGGTCCCTTTAGGCAAAAAATACGCATATATTCTCAAGCAGCAAGTTAAATGCAATTTAAATATACCCACAATATTTTCTATCAAATGTTGGTATTAAAAACTCAACATTTTTTGCAGTCCCTTGAAGGGATTATTCTCAGGGAGGTCTTTAGCTGCTACACCATTCATCCCACCCAACAAGGCAACTTGTGATGTATTTTATGAAGAAATTGTAAAGTCTGTCATAGTAAAGTCTGCCCTACAAATATTAATTGGGTCTGAATTATTATTTTTAAATTATCTTTTGTCGTATTTTAAAGACCTCAGTCTCTCATATAGAGAAACTTCTTTGAGCAATTAACAGCTGTAAGGATAGTCAGCCCTTTGATAATCCCTTACCATTGTACAAAATGCAGGGATTGAATATTGCTTCAACTTCTCGTTCAAAAAGACGCAGTGCAATAAAGCTTATAAATACCTGAAAAATTCATCCCTGACATTGCATTTACAGTAGGTTTAGTAAGTGCTTATATGTAGTCATTAGTCAAATGACTTTTCCTCCACCAGAAATACAGACTAACCCTGTTTTTAGGAGATGCTTGTTTTCTGACTTTGGCTTGGCTGTGCCAAAATACTACCAAAGCCACGCAGAGATTCAGCCAAGGAGATGGAAAGCAAGGCTGTCTCAGAAATACCAAATGATGTCATCGTGTTCCTCAGAAGCTCTACCCTCAGCATTAAAATAAAATCCCAAAAGAATAACAGAGCTCTGGTTTCCCTTTCACAGACCCTGGTGCACATCAGACAGGCAAATTCAGCCCAAATCCGTATCCCAGCGATCCCTTGAGCTTCCAGGGCAGTCACTAGCTGTGGTAGGAGCAAAAAACGGCTTTAAAGCTCTTGGTAACAAAGTGAATGTTTCCCAAAAACACTGATTTTGAATTTGAACGCCTTCATTTTCCAGAGGATTGCATCTCCGAGAGAGGGAATGTTGCTGAAAGGATGTTTTGTTTGCCTGTGTGGTTTAAACCCTGCTCAGCTGATAACCTGTGGATACCATCAGGCTTTCGAAGCACTGGTCTTCTGCTCTTTCTCTCACTCTCTGCTCTTCCAAGGTACACACGAGTCTGTCCCTTTCTTCAACCACTTTCATCATCTCAGCAAAAATTTCATCCTCCTCAATCAGATCCATCTCATCTTTAAGGCTGTCTAAAAGGTCACAAAAACAGGAGGTTAAAAACCAGAACACTCTGCATTTTAACTGTTAGTGCACAGCTTGAATTAACATTATAGTCAATGACAAATGAAGTCGACAGCAATTAGCATTTTTCAAGTTACAGTTCAGGGAAATTTTCTCCTGGAAGTGGGCCATTTGAAGTTGACCATTAGGGTTCCTAGGGTCTAGAGTAGATCTTCTAACAAAATTTAGACTGGAAGGAATAGGAAAAGGACTACTTAATTATAGAAACAATTAGTTTAAATTTAATTTATGAGTACTACATGAAATGTAGTACCTGTAACAATATGCAAAGTATTTTTCAGAAAACAGAACTGAAAACCACCATCACTTGCAATCCACATGCCTAGAACACAGCAGGGTATTTTGGGGTACTCAGTGCTATGGAAGCCCTCTTCTCCCTGCATTCTTCCTCCCCATGTTCCCTTTTCAAATGCCAAATGAAAGGACCAGCCCAAACTGGAATCCCAAGGACCTCAGAGCAGTTCCAGCTACAGAAGAGCAGACAACCTCTTTTGTTCAGGTGCCTGAGGAAGTCACTTCCCACTGCTGCCCATGCTCAGCTGGACACTGCTGCCTGGAGAGCACAATTAGTGCAATTACACACGCAGTGCTTCAGTGTGGAGCTGGGCAGGTCAGCTCAGCTGTCCTCACCAGGAGGCAGGTGAGAGATCTCACATTTTGCTGGCATTTGAGCCGCACCCCCAGGGGGCACAGGAGCCATGGCCACCCTGGTCCCTGTTGGAGCCCATACGGCTGGCACGGTCTGTCCCTGTGGGCTGGCACACACTGTCCCCTCTGACTTACCATCAATGGCCATCTTCTCTCGCAGCCTTTGTTCCAGCCTGCTTTGGTGGTCCTCCAGTTCTAGCTCTTGGGCTCTGGGTGCAGCAAAAAGTATGTTAAAGGAGAAGCTTTTTTCAGTGAAGACATAGATGTTCATATTATTTCCATTGCGAGGTTCTGTGTTCTGTTTATCCGGTATTTTCTCCTCATGGGCAGCCAAGGCTAAAAGCCACCATCTCCAGAGCAGCTCCAGAAGCACCAGTGCCACCTTTTACACTCTGGCTGGGATTAAACTCAGCTACGCTTAATGACCCTCGGCAGCACCAGCACGGCTGGGGAGAAGCTGGGGTGCAGCCGAAGCCTGGGGCTGGGCTGAGGGATAGGGACAGGATGAATGGCAAACGGGGGGATCCAGGGGTCAGTAAGAGCTGCTGAGGCTCCCACCCCCTTCCCACACTGCCCACAAACAGTGGAGAAAGCAGCTGAGAGTCACCCCTGCCTGTCTCCAGCGCATTCTCAGGGCGGCAAGGTGAGGGAGCCACAGCAGACATTGTTTCCATCAGCCACAACAGTGGATCTGAGATGGGTTTTATTTGCTTGTTGTGTGGCTGAATCCGCTTACTTCATTGCTGTAGTGCATTTCTAGATCTTTTTTCCTATGTCCAATAAAACCAGGTAAATTTGTCACACTGTTTTTCTACCCAGGTGTTCATTAGACCCCCATGATGCGGAGGCATCTCTATGCTACGTGGCTCAGAGTATCATAGAAGATTGAAATATTCGAACCACTGCGAGAGGGAAAGATGAAGCTCAACTGCAAATCTGTGTTCAAAACAGGTTGTAGCTGTTCTGGGTGTGCTTATTCCACAGCTGTCTGAAAGTGCAGCACACAGCAAGGTGCTCAGGTGTACTGTGAGGTGGGAGTACATTTTTTCCCTCTCCCCTCCCCATTATTAATACTAATGCTTGTCCTTACTTACATAATCAGGAGCTCAGACTCATAACGCATTAATTTATTCTTCTCCACGACCAGCTCAAACCATTCATGCAGCATCTGATTTTCATCCTTTGTGCCCGAATCTGTGTAAAATAGGAGAGTTCAGTGTGCTTTACCAGCTCTCTTTCCAATGCTTTGGCAAACTAAGTTCTCTTGCAGTAGTCCTCCTTTGTAAGCCTATGTGACTTCACATGGAGATGCTTTTGCTGTATGCAGCTTACACCAGTCATGGCTGGGTACAACAGGTATAACATTTTTGTCTGGTTTTGGTTGACTTTTGGAGCTTATTGCAGTTAGAGATGCATTGGATTTTAAAACACTTTTGTCTTAAAGTTTTTCCTTTCAAATAATCACGTAGGCTTTAATGGGCACTATTTGTGTCTCTTAGTTCTGCCTTTGATAAGATAATTTCTCCGTTGAAACTGAGCTGTGTCTAAGTGGATATTCCATTAACACAATCAGCCTGCAGGATGCACACGCTGGCAAGCATCAGCTCCCTCCCTGCTTCCAGTGGACATCAGACACACAACCAGACCCTCTTCAAATTTCCCTTCCCTTGTCAACTGGCCTCTAAATCTGCATCCGCTTTGAATGACAAATCTGCAATTCCCGTGTGGTTTTATAACACTTGGGGCCGGGGCACTACTGGTAGACAGTCTTCTTCCCAGAGAGCTCACAGCTTGACTCTGCCTTGCTGAAGGAAAGGATGGATCTTTTTCACCAGGTGAGGACATTTACTTTTCTAAAACACCATCTGTACAAAACTCTTGGACAATGGAGAACTCCAGGGTGTTTTCAAATGGCAAGTCAGAGCACATATGTATTGCTTTTCCTTGCTGTCCTTTGTAACATCTTCATCACGTCACATTTTCCATTCATTTTTTCACAAAACAAAGCCACCCCAGCTCCCTTTGCTGCAGGATTACAGCCAGCACACCTCCCATGCTGTTCTGTGCCCGGTGCCACAGAGCAGTGATCACTCATAGGAAGCAAATATCTTACACTGCTCCAGGCTGAGGCACCAATCCCAGTGACACCCTGGCACCTCCAGAGGCAAAGAGCCAACAGCCAGCCCGTGCCCTGCCCCAGCACACGGGGTTTGCACTCCCCACCACACATGGAAGCAGAGATGGCCAGACTCGGGATGAAGCAAAAGGAGGTGCTGCCAGCAGGCCTGGGAACAGCTCTCTCCTCCTCAGCCCTTCTTACATCCCAGTGCTAGATAACCAAGAATCAAACCCCCACAAACCAGCCTGGCTGTTTGCCATGGATGGGAGCTTAGATGATTTCTGCTACTCTAAGAGGACTGCACCTTTATTTTGATGACTGAGAGCATTGAAACTTAACCCAAAAGGACTCAGGTTCAAGCTCCAGAGACACCAATTACAAGAGTATCATTAAACTAGGTTACCAAGGGGAGAGACAGCCAGAGTCTGGACAGTTCAGCCGTGTTTCTGATGCCTTTCTGTTGTCATTTTGAAATTTTTGCCCCAGGAGTTACCCTCGTGTCTCTACTGCTTCAGCTGCCCCTCACTTTTAGGTCAGAGCCAGGCTTTGACTCCCCTCAAAAGCAGCAGTTTAAAGCCCATCTCCTCAGGGCAGCAACGATCTCACCCCATGAAGCCCTTTAGCCATCTTCCTGAGCCGGGGGAAATTGCTGGGTGTGTGGGATCCCCAGCCCATTTGCATGCCTGCACCAGCTCCCACCATCCCAGGGAAGCCAGGTCACCTCCTGCAGAAACAGAGGAGTTACCTGGGCCCCCACACCAGGGACAGGAGTCATGCTGGTGTGGGTGCACTTCTGCAATCTGTCATCAGGACTTGACCCCAAGGGGAAACTACCATGAAACACGAGGGTAAAGCAGCAGGAGAAGGTTCAGAGCAATCTCTCTTCAATTTCTGCCTGATTCCATTAAAACTTGGCAGCAATAGATGTGTTCCTGTGGGATCTTCCAGGTCAGCAGGCGGTGATAAGAAGTGTTTTCTCAGAGTGACTGCAGGAGTGGGCCTTGCTGGAACATGCCACTTTCTCACAGATCAGGGATGCAGCATTAGTATTCAGAGCCCTAGATCTTTGTATGCCACCCTAAGAAGTTATCATCACAATGTGATCTGTTTTACTGCCAGTAAAAACACTGCAGTTGCTGTTTTGCATAAGTGCAGCATAGACACAAAAGGTTACTGCAAAAATATTCCTTCTTTTAACTTTTCCTCTTTGCACTTTAAAATCTCTGTATCTCTAATTAAAGACTGCGTATTGTAGGCTGATTGAGGTAAGCAAAGACAATGCACTTTGTGAAAATCCATTCATTTTAGTAAAATCCTCAGTGCAAGATGAAATAGAAGCAGCCCTTGTTTTCCCTCCTCCTCCATCCCACAGAATGCCCCCTACGTGTTCCCAGGGGCATTTTTTCCCTGAGCTTTTCAGATGTTTGTTACTACCAGTGTTAATAGTTATTGAAGTCTGATGGAGTGCTTGATGCCTTCCAAGGGCAGAACAAGCCCACGAAGCATTTTGCATGATGCAGTTCGACAGATTTTTTTAAAGGTTAGAGGGCAAACAGGTTGGGAGTTTTTGTGAATCCCTACAGCATTGCTAAAGCAAACCTTTCCTCCTGGTTTATACCCAAGTCTCTTCTGACTGAGATCCACTTGGAAGTCAGACATTCTTCTAATTACATCATAGGGATTTCTATCTCCATCACTTCTGGGGGAATTGTACGGGCTGTGGAGGAGGATTTACTGAGCACTCCAAACCTGAACCTCCTGTTCTCCAGATTGTTGCTATGCTGTCCCTCCTCAAAGTCATCACACAGCAAAGGGGTCTTGGCCACTTTGCACCTTTTTAGGTACAGTTAAACCTCACATTCCTCATTTCCGCTGGCTTGCAACTGATTCTTTTGACTCTGCTGAAAATTCTGAGACACCTCGGATATGTTTTTTCTGAAATCCAAAACTAGCTGCAACATGTGCAGATACTTGTTCACCTTCCAAAGCATGGAGACATTTCCTAATGTTCTCTCAACTTAGGTTTTCTCCTTTACCACCATTGTTCATGATTTGTTTAGTCAACTGAGCCGTTATGCTAATTTCAGTGGAAAACGTGTTTTGAGGTTTTTATTTCTGTGTTTTCTTGTAGGCAGAAGCTCTCCATAAGCCTTCACAAATGTTAGTGGAAAACAAAGCAACGGTACATCAGTGACTTATTATTTGGTATTTTGAAGCAGAATAAAGGAAATAATGAGCATGAAAAATTATTCATAGGACTGATATTATTTCTTCTCAGGTTTTTGGGGGTGTTTTTTTGGGGGAGAGGGGGTTTGGTTGCTTTTTTTTAATGCATAAATTGTTGTCACTACAATTAGAAGATCATCAAAACCTCATTTTGCTCATCAGTCCTCATGGCAGTTGTTTTGCACCCACGCATGTTCCCTTCTAATTCAGTTGAGGAGCTAATGAATAACTCCCCCTAACAAAGGGGCCATTCATCCCAGGCTCACAGAATTATTAGAGGAGAGTTGCGTAAATGTCACTGAAGGCTGGTGTTTGCAGGCCTGCCTCTAAATTTGGTTATTCACAACCTTTGCAGCTCAATATTATTGCTGAACTGTGATCGTTTTCTAATTACCTTAATAATACCTATTAAATCACTTGAATTGCATAAGCGCAGACCTGCTTAAATGCAACTTAACCTAATAAACACTGGTCATTCATTAGACAAGAATGCTCATTATTTTTAGGAAGGCTGAACAGAGTATTAAACTCACCAATTCCTGCATCATTACACACGTGTTATTGCAAGCAGCAAAGCACTCCCATTTTGTCTGGGAAGCTCAGGGCTTCGTGTTTTTGCACCAGAGGAGTTACTGAGAGCCAGTAACATCTGTCAGTTCAGTATCTGCCCTATTTGTAACCGGCCACCTACACACAAACAATCAACGGGGAGAAAAAAATAGAACTTTCACCTTAATGAGGGCAATCCAATTACCAGGGATGGTAAGAGAATGAGAAGCATCGATCTCTTGGCAGACAGCCTTCTTTGGGAAATGCGATTGTCAAAACAGCAACAACAAGAAGTGGCTCTAGGCCATTTATCCTGGTATTCAGTGTCTACCCCAAGAGCCAGGAGCTGCTCGTCCCTCTAGATTTTTGAGATTTCAAAAAAAACCCAGCCACCTTTATAGAGCTCAGCAGAAGAAAGGCAACTCTCCAAATCCTCAAAGCCTTTCTAGAAGACTTTCTCACGGGCGGTAAGGTGGGTGCTGTGTGATAAAGGGTTATGATTTCATTTAAGAAAAATAGATGTCAGCCTTTTAAATAACATTTAAAACAGACTGACACTATCCGTTCTAGGAATTGAGTTCGTAAATATAAAAGGCTGGGCGAATGCTCTCTTGCTGAACTGATTGGTGCAGTGTCACAACAGGGGCGCGAGCTGCTGTGAAATATGGCGCTCAAAAGGCCAGCACGCAGGGCCTGGACTGCATTGCCTGGTGAAGACAACGACAAGATCAGGTGCCAAAACATATCTGGGCTTTCCGTGTTGTGCAACTGCCTGTCAGGAAAACACAAGGCTCAGTTTGCTAAAGCTGAGGCAAATGAAGACGCATTTGCATTGGGGCTGTGAGTCCCCTCAGCACGGAACCACAGCCCCCTCTGAGGTTCCTGAGTGCGTGGTTCACACTCCCATCCCCACTCGGAGCCTGGCTTGAGCCCCCAGGTGTCCTGGCCCTCGGTTCCCCCCGGGACTGCTGGGGAGCAGTGGCAGGGCAGGGGAAGTCACAGCATCCCACAACCCTGCATGCGCGGGACTGTCAGCTCAGGTGAGGGAAAGCCTTGCCTCTGGTGGGGCCAGGGTGCCAGCCCTGTCCTCTTCTGCCCCCGGGGGAAAGCTCTGCTCCCGGGGTCTGTGTGCCTGCAGGCTGCTGTTGCTATAGCATGGCCACTAGCTCTAATCCTATTAATGGCATTTCACACTCCGGGAAAGTCATTAAGGACTCTGTTACTAGGCACGGGCTGCTGCTGGCTTGGTAACTGAGATACAGCTCCTGGAAACCTCACTGCTTCCCTCCACAAGATCAAATTAAGCTCAGGATGGGCCTTAAAAAAAAGGGGTGGGAGAAATGTAAATTCAGCATTGTAAATAATTCCAAATCTGTGATAACCAACAGAAAATTCTTAGCATTCAATGTAAAGGTGCTTGAGCTAACAGAGAGTTTGAGAAAAAGGTTAATGGATTTTTTTTGTCCTGCCAAGTCATTGTTTCTTTTCAGATTTTGCACCAAACTTATTTCTATGACAACCATTGAAACCCTCTGCTTTGAAACAGGTTAAAAACCCCAGCACCAAACAAGCAAACATTGCTTTGTGTACCTGCTTCTCCTCTCAGTTCTCTCTCCAGTTCGACACCAAAAATCTCCAGAGCTCTCTGTCTTTCCTCCAGTTCTTCTAGCTGGCGCTGGACCGCCTGCAAAAATGCAATGGCATAAAAGCTACAGACACAGCTTCAAAATTCAGAGACAAAAGATGGTCCCAGTGGTCAGAGAAACAGCTTGGAAAGGTCTCAGAGGAGTCGTAGCTCTTGCCAACTCACTGAGTGTACCAGGCTCCTAAAGAATTAAATAATAGATTTAATAATAGATCCTGGTATCCATCACAATCTTACGTGGGTGAATATCACCGGTACCAAAAGAACCTCAGCTTTCCTGAGTTTTAGCTCTCCCATTGTAAAAAAGAGATGATAATTTTTCTGTGTCTCACAAGGCCTAAAATACTTTCATATTCAGAGGCAGATATTCTGAGATATGGCATTAGTACAGGTCATATAAACAGGGAAGGTTTACAGCTAGAAAGCTCTGCTAGCTGTTTTGTTGTCCATGGGATGTTGTTTGGTTTGCTTTCATATTTTGCCGGCTTTTGACCCAGAAAGAGAAGGGTCTAATAAGCTAAGAAGTGACAATTCAGTGGCACTTCAGGAACGATTTCTGCATCCATTGTCTGTTCTCTTTTAAATACTATTTTCAGAGGTGTGGTGGGGATAAAAGGCATGAAACACCTTAAAAGGTTAAAATGTCAAAGGCAGGTGCTCAGCCGTTCCTGTTTCAGGCTGTGTTAGGGCATTCCAAGCCAAGCCCTCAGCAACAGCCTAACAATATGAAAGATCATTCAAAAACTTTGGACTTGATTGTCTCCACAAAGCAGTAAAATAAGAGTATGCATCTAATTTTATCTTAGGATAATTTACAATTCTCAGAAAAAAACCTAAAACATGGCTGCTCTTCCTTTGTATTAAATGGGATACATCTGAGATCAAATTGTGCACCAGTGCATTTGCAAATCTTAAACTGTAATTGGAAATAATAACACATCAGAAGAGTCCAGAGCTTCCCTAGCATTTTCTGAAGAGCAGGGCCTGTATAAAATGAAGTGACTTTCCATCATTAAGGAAAAAAATGATTCACTTTCGTTGTTATGGCAGGGAGAGAACAAAAGCCATCACTGTCTTTTCGTATCCTCCTGTAATGCACAGAGGTAACAGCCGAGTTTCTTACGTTCTGCCGGGTTGATGCTATTTCCCCTTTCTGTCTCTTACCATCTTCAGTGTATTCTTATTGCCACAATTATTCTTCACGCACAATTACAGAATTATGATGATAATTATGACGATCTCCGGGGACTGACATGGATTTGTCACCCAGAGATGGGGGCATTTCAGCACAGGAGGCAGTGAGCCCCAGTGAGGAGTCAGGGGGTGCTCAGCCCATTTTGGGTACCCCCATCCTCACGAGTCACTCTTGGGAGACAAAGGGGAGCTATGTTTTCACCTGTGCTTTGTGAAGCCTCTTCAGCTCCTCTTGTTTAATCAACTGCTTTGTCTCCTTCTCCAGCTTCCTTCTCTTTCTGAGAGCCCTTTTTGCCTACAAAAGACACAGAGAGAAAGAAAAAGGCAATCAGAGCATGAGTGTGCCATTGCAGCTTTCCTCCGAGCTCCCCCAGAACCACGGAGCCTCTGGAGGTGGTCTGACCCACTCCCCTGCCCAAAGCAGGGTGAGCTACTGCCCGGGGCTCAGGGCAACCGAACCAAATGAAAACATTCCTCCAGGAATATTTACATGCATTTACTGTGTTGACTTTAATCATTACAAGCTCTTAATGCAACCCGAAGTGAGTGGGGAACTGTGTCAGTAAAAGTGTCTGAATCACAAAGCTGGCTATATAAAACATCTGTATAAAACTATACAAAGCTGACTATATAAAACATCTAAAACTACACATGGCCATGTACAGGCTGGGAAAAACACCAGTTTAGGGAAATCCAACCCATTTCCATGGCTACAGCTATAAAGCAGTAAAATTCACATCATGGGACACTACCTGAAGCCCTCTGAACCCTTCTCCAATGCCATTTCTGTGCTGCATTAGAGAGACTCTTGCTTTTCCCCAGGGCATTCATTGCTCCTGCCAGATCGGGACAGCACAGGCTGCAGGGCTGCTCAGGGATCGCCTGCCACTGCTCCATCTCACCTCTGACCCAGGCTATCCTGAGGTGCTTCAAGGCTGTGGTGTTCCCAGTTTTGAGGAGACAGGATACATGAGCACCATAGACCAGACAATTCAAAAATTAACCCACCAGGAAGTCACTAAAATTTTTCCCACCGAGTTTTGCCAGATGCAAATGGTGGCACTGGCAAAGTAGCAGCCAGAACTGGTGTGCAAAGGGATGGTGGGAGGCAGCTGAAAGAAACACACTGAGTGGGGATGTGCAGCAAAACTGCATCACTGCTAATGCCCCTGTGCAACAGCTGATCCTCCTTCCCATTTCCGGCAGCTTCCCTGGAGCTCTGCCTTCTCCCTGCCTGGCCCTGCCTCCCCATGACTGCCTGAACTGCTGGGGGTTGCTTCTCTCCAGTTTGCTCCCAGGTCTCCCTTCTTTTCTCTTTTTTACTTAAACCTTATTTAATTCTCCATAATATTGTCATACTATGGATTGTCTTGCCTGTAACATTTAAGGTGAGTGAAGAATCCTGACATCTCAGCACATCCTGGCACAGAGCCACTGGTGACTGTGCTGCCACACACTTCCATGCTCTGGTTCCTCTGTTCCCATTCAAAGTCCCACTTAGCTTTCACATTTTTCAGTGTTTTCCAATACTTTGCTTTCCTTCATCTTCCCCCCACCTCCAAAAGCAACAAATCAAAAGGTCACCTCATGCTATTAACTCCACATATTGATACTCTCCACAGGAAGGAGAAAAACACATTTCTGATGAGCTACATATGATGAGACAACAAAAGCTGTGTTTCCTCATGTCAGAGCTGGGTATGGAGCGTTCAGGGTGCTGTAACCCCCCGGGTCCTGCTCCTGCCCTCTCGGGGTACAGGCCTGGCTATGACTTTGTGGCTCACACACTTGTGCTGATTGGGACAAACAGAGTGTTTTCCAGGCAACCTGCCTGCAGCGCTCCTCAAACGAATCTGTATTCCCCCAAAGGAAATCTGCATCTGTTGGGTTTAATTTCTTCAATAGTTTGCTTGTTGGGCTACATATTAAGGCCACTTAAGGATGCAGCTTCAAAGAGGTTTCAGAGAAACACGTCTGTTTGTCAAATTAAGACCTCCTCTGCCAGCGCTGGTGGAACCCGGGGGAATTAGAGATCCAAAGAGGTAAAAGAAATATTGATGTTCATCGGTCTGAAAGATGTTTAATATATTTTCTCTCCGTGACATGTAACCTCCAACATTCCGCTCCTCACTGCTGCGTAGTATAGATCAAAATCCCGTGATGAATTTTAAATACAGCCCAACTGAGGGGAAGCACCTTTCTGGTTCCAAGTTGAGATTACCTTGTGTGTTAATGAAGGCCTGGATTCAAAGTCCTCATCGGAGGATGAAGTGGAACACTCAGCAGCTTGTTTTCTGACAGGTAGGTGTGCAAATCCTAACATGCAGGAACAAAATGGTCAGTGAAGCAAAAAATGCTGTTCTTTAACTTAAATAGACACTTTGCACCTGCCCTGAGCTATAATCAGCAGCACCTAGAGCAATTTGGGAATTCAGCTGACGGCACTAATTAAATTTTTGATCCCTGTCAAAAACTGTCTGGGTACATATTTCATTTTCTTCTAGGTACTACAAACAAATAAATTAATTCCTTGGGCACCCTGCATGTAGCACGCTGTTCTGAATGCACTTAGCATTCATTAAAACGTATATCTGAAGTCAGCCATATTACCCCAGTGATTGTATAAGGCTCACTATACAGTGTAATTGAATGCACAGAGTCTGAGCCAGCTCTTAAACAAATTACCCTTATGTGGCTTGTAGCATCTGGCACCCATTTTTACTACATGACATCTGCTCAGTGTAAAATAGTTGGCGTCAGAATGTCTGGTCATATAAAAAAATCACAAATGTAATCAGAAGCAAATGGACTAAGAGAACAGGGCTTTATCACACAGCCTCATGCAACATAAATATTTCATTAATTATGTCTAAACAAACGTCACTTATTTTTCTGCTTTAGGAATATTATCACATCATTGGGCTGTTGATTAAAATGCCATAAGAAGTCAGGAAGATCCATACATCACAACAATGCACTCCATAAGGAAAACTCAACGTCTGCCTTTGCAAGAAGCATGCTTCCAGAAATATAAATTAAATTACATTTAATTGCAGCAATTTTATCATGCCAGTTTTCCCAGCATCTTGTTTCAACTGGGTGTAAATATTTGAATTTCTTCTTAATTTGTCTAATGCATAGCTCCATTCTCTTTATTTCAGAAAATAAAACCGCTTTTGGAACATCTGTCTCTATGCTTCAACCTGCTACAGGGTTAATGATTACCAGCTGGGAGCCTTGGAAATGTACATTATTTAAAGCTAACAGTTTTCGTTTTGCTTTGTATCTGCAAGGTAACAGTTGGCTTTCTAGGTGCAAACTGTACTCAGATTAAATCACCTCCTTTTCTCCCAGCGTAGATGTTTCTTCTTTGCCTTGTTCTGGGTCCCAGTCCTGAAGCAGGACTTTTGCCTCCAGCCCTAATTTAAACTCAGGATCCATGAAATGTGTTCATCCCAGACAGTAAAGCAATAAAAGCAAATCTAAGTAATTTGAGGCAGAAATTCTGATTTTTTTTTTTTTCAGCAATCTCAGTTTTAGAAGTGCCCAATCCTTGAAGCTGCAAGCTCAGAGGGCTCAGCAGAGCAGCTCTGGGTCCTGCCATCCTTTTTGGGATGCAGGTCCTTGGGCAGGAAGGTGCAGCAGCCCTCCAGGTGGGTGTCCAGCCTCGCAGGGGACTCTGCTCCAGACCTGCCCGAGCTGCCAGCCCACACCTGCCTGTCCTGCCATGCCTGGAGAGGGGACACAGCTCCTGCTGGGGACCTGCCAGGGCTGGTGCCTCACGGGTGTGGGGGTCACACCTCTGCCCCGCAGCACCTCTGCTCTGCACAGCTGTACCCCCCCCCGCTCTGTCCCCAGCAGGCACAGACAGGCACACAGCCCCTCCCAGCTGTGGGGTGATGCCTTAGCATTCAGCTTTTCTATTTTTCAGCTCCTGCCCTGCTTTAGTGTGTAACTCTGAAGCTCCCCACGGGCTGGGAGCTCCTGTTCTCCCATCCTGCTCAGACACAATAAATCCTCTCCAGGCCTGGACTCAAGGACACCTCACTGCCTCAGAGATGTGCACAAGGGAGCTGGGGAGAGAGCAAACTTGGGGTAAATTACTTCATTACCTGAGGCTCTAATTAGAGGGTTAGCCCTGATATGTAAATTGAACAGAACTTATGAAAATGTAGAAAACTCGTGACCGGTCCATCTCGGGTGGAGTCTCTGCAAGGCTTTTGCCCTGCCCAAGGTGCACCTGTTGAAGGCCTTTAATAAATACCTGCTTTATTCTCTAACCCTGTCTAGCTTCTGTTCTAGGGAGCCACTCCAAGGCATCAGGGAGCCATCATCCACTGCTTCTTTCCATGGGTAAACTCACCCACCCTGCTCTTCCCTGTGCAGCCAAAAGTTTGCAGTAACTTCCCCGCTGCGGTCACGTCACTGGAAAAGCCAAATTCCACGATATGCAAAGGGCAAACCCTGCAGCCCTCAGGGCTGGAACCACAGGCAATTCCACACTGCCTTTCTGCTCTCAGCTGCTCTGGGAACAAGCGACTGCTTCCCCTGTCCTTCCCTCTGAGGGGCGTCAATAATTGAGGGGGTGTTACAGGGTCTGGAGGAGAAGCAGCCTGCTCCAACAGGAGGGCACCTGCTGCCTTCCTGGGGCCCTGCCTTGGGGGCTCTCTGACTTTGGGGACAGAGAGAGGGTGGTGACCTCCCCCAGGACCCCCAAGGAATCTGATTTCTGTGTACGGAACAGATTCACAGCTCCCAGTCCTCCCAGTGCCTCACTGCTGGGGACAGCCAGGCATCTGCACCTTGCTCTGCAGAGAAGAGCCATCCAGGTGGCTCCCAAACACCTCAGCCTTTCAAGGCACCCAAGCACCCAAATCCTGTTTTCTTTGGCTGTTTCTTAGTGAGAGAGACCAGAAATATGCTCTAAAGTGTACCCCAGATGCAAATTTCAACTTCAAGACAAAGAAAACAAAACAAACAACAAAAACCCCCCAACCAAAACCTAGAAAAGCCCTGAAACCAAACAGGTTGGGATAGGCAGAACTTAGCCAACAGCTGTGAGAATTTGGACAAAACAAACATAAAAATGTTCAAACTTGGCAACTTTTACTGAGTCATTAAAATCTGAAACTTAGAACTGCAATACCAAAGTGAGATGATAATAATTTCCCTACTCCAAATGTCCCAAGCCTTAAAGCTCAATCTGCTCCAGAACAGACCTCAACAACACAGAGGGTTTTTTTCCAAATACTACCTCAAGTTGTCTAGACTTGGGCTTTCACTTTCCAGGCATCTCATTCCTTCAGATTGGGAGTTATTTATTACATATTTCTGATTTCCCAAGTACTCTAGCATCTCCTAATTTCCAAATTAGCACATGTCATACTGGAGCTTTCCCTGCCCACATAACAAGGCCTCGGCTGAAATTACAATGCTTTTGAGAACCTCTCCCTTCACACGAGCACCCAAGGCACTCATTTTCCCAGGAAGCTTGAGGTCCTCTGGAAAACGAGGGAGGCATCACACGAAGAGGCTGATAAGGGGATCCCTTGTGTTAGATGTGGGAGCACTACTGATTGTCCTGGAGATTTATGGGGAAAACCCACCACTGGTGTCAATCTGCCTGCCACAGCTCACTGCCCTTTCTTCCCGGGGTGTTTTTGTGTCACGGTAGTGGCTGCAGCCTAAATACACACAATGTCTTGGAGCAGGAACTGTTTTGATAACATGACGCTGTATTAATCTGTTGGCTTCCCCTGTAACTGTCCAAGTTTGCATATTTTTGTAAAGTCATGGGAGTTAATTATGACCATTGTAAGAACTTCAGTGTTTTACAACAGGGAGAGATAAAGTTGCACATATCTCTCGGGGCATTGGTGTCCAAAACCAGATGGAAGCTGGTGTGAGGGAGGAGATGAAGAGAATGACCAGTAGAAATCAAGTTGCAATTAAATAAAGTAAGAGACAAACAGGTATGTCAATAAAATTCAGAAGGTTATTTAGGTATTTAACTGAGACTTTTGGCAGTGGGAAGATGGATCACAGAGAAAGACAGGTGGGTGCAGCTCTCATGCCTCGTATTTCACACCCGGATCTGTGTTGCACTTAATTCTGTCTGAGCCCAAGCTCAGATTGCTCCAATTGCTCTTGGTGTGACATCAATATTGGACTTGTCTGCAGTGTTAACAGTAACCTTGCTCTTGCAAGCAAACATGAAAATTGATGCCTTTTAATCACTGCCCAGATAGACTCACAAATAGGTCAATAAGGTGCTCTCTCCTCTCAGATTAGAGAACAAGGGGATATTAATGGCACTGCAAAGCTCCCAAAAGTATGTCCACAGCTCGGTCACTCTGACAGCAGAGCTGAGGAGACGCCAGCTGAGGAAGCACAAACACAGAGCAAAGCTTCTTGCTGTTGCAACCATATTGCTTCAGCCTCTGGTTCCTCACAGGAAGGAAAACAAATGTACTCTGCACTGCAAAAACTGGAGGTTTTGGTGCAAAACAAACTTGGGTCCAAATCTACTCTGCTCCTTTAAATCTGCAGCAACCCCTAAACTTCAGCCAAAAAATGCATTTATTAAGACTCCTTATGGAGAAAACAACTAGAAATTAAACACAACGCACAATAGATGTGTGCTTGCATGATCATGCACAGGTATTTTAAAGGTTAAGTGCTATTACACAGTAATAATACCAATAATAATAACAGTAAGAATAATAACAAAATAATGCCACCCGGGTCCTCACCTGTGAAAGGATAACACAACCTTTCTGGAGAATGGTCCTTCACGACAGCCAAGGATGACACCAAGGAATTCCCTTCCCTTTCATGAGCTTTACTTCTCCGTCTATTAAAGAGCGATCCTTTTCGTGCAGAGTCATCCAGACTGGCCTTGAAGGCGTTCCTGGGCTCTGGAGATGAAAGGAGAGCAGACTTTTCCTTATGGATAAACCTGTCATCCATGGGAGCCCCTAGAGGACTGTCTTCAAAGGTAAACCTCTCCAGGAGTCCCGGCACTTCCTCCATCCTAGTGCAAGCTGCTTTCTGAGGTATATGGGTTGTCTTGGAAGGCCTGCAGGAGCAGGGAGTGCAGGATGGGAAGGATCCCTCTTCCCTGGGATCCCTTGGAGATGTCTCTTCAGAGCCGACAGAAGAATGAGATGGATTTGAGAAAGGGCTCCCATCTCCTAAATATTCTCCTGCCCACTCTCTCGCTTTAGGATCCTGTGACTGAGTGTTGTTGTTGTTACTGTTCCTGTGGCTCAGGGAATACCCGGGAGTGCTGGGGAAGCTGAAGAAAGCTTGTTCTGAAGAGGCTTTGACTTTGCTCTCCGAGTCCTGCCTCAGTCCTTCTGCAGTGGAGGTCAGAGGCTCCAAAATGGACCTTCTGATAGCACTGGCGATGAGCCTCAGCGGGGATTTCGGCCGGCTGGCCCCGTGCTCCCTGGAAGCCACACCTGGAACCCTCAGAGCATCCTTTGTGTCGACTGGCGAAGCTGGAGGAGCAAGTGAGAGAGGCACAGGAGCACCAGCTCCTCTGAGCACCTCTTTTCTGCAGCCAGCATCCTTCTGCTGTGGGGTCCACAGGGCTCCACTGCTGCCCCACCTGGGACTGGTCCCACCCGAGCCTGTCCTGTGTGAGCTGTACAGGGGTTGCTGCTGAGCACGAAGCCCCAGCCTCCTTTTTGTCTCCTCTAACTCTTGCTCAAGCTTTTCTTCTGGGTGCCTGGTATTTTTGCCATTTTTCTCTTTGAAATCCAGAGATGACAGCACTTTTGTCTTCCTGTTAAAATCCTCTGGTTCAGAGGTGTATTTCCATGTTTTTTCCTTCCAGTGCCGGGCTGAGCGTGTCCCAGTGTCACTATCCGTGTCTTCAGGCTCATAAAAACCAGAAGCCAGTGTCCCATTCCCAAGAGGGCTCCGTGGAGAGCCTGTGGTGCTGCTCTGGAAAGGACAGTGGGGAACAGAGGGATGTGTGTCCTCAGGCATCTCCCTGGCTCTTTCTTTTCTTTGAAATACCGGGCTGCAGGGTTTGAAATGTCCTCTTGTAATTTCCAGTGGCTTCTTGTAAGAAGCCAACTGTGAAGTGCATGAAAAAAGAAAAAAGACTGTTTTAGGGATATAAAAATACTGCTTTGTGTATTTCATAAAATATTTTAATCCATTTTAATCTTAACATAATAGTAATGAACATGATATTTAATTTATACACAAGTACATGTGTAGATGATAACATAAGAAAAGCTTTTCTCCCTCAAGGGCTAATATTTCTCTAGGATTGGAGATCTAATACTACTGGAAATTTTAATAGTCTAAAAGTAATGTTATTCATGCAAAGAATCTGTCATATCTTTATGAATTACCTTTAATATTTTCCTTAGAAAGAAACAGTCCTATCTCCAGGAAAACAGGCAAGAGCAGTTGTGCTCTATTCTTCTCTGTGTATTCCAGTTGCATCTCCTTAGAGCTTGGAGCAAGCACAAGAGACCATTCTCCATCCTCTCCTAATGTTTTTATAGTCCTGCATGTGTCTGTAGTGCAGGTAGGAATGAAAGAAGTGACCCAGGAAAGATTATAAAATGCAAGATTGTAGTTTTAAACAATTCAATTAGTTCTCCCTCATGATTATTTTTCCTTTGGTAAAGGTTTAAATTCATTACTCCAGCCACCAGAATCTTCTGCTGAACATAGTAACAAGGATAAATACCCACTTTATGTAGCCAGCAGACCAAAACTAGAGTACTTCCTTCATTCTTAAAAGGGAGGCATTTTATCATCAGTGCTCTGTGATAATGGAAGGTATGAAGATTGAATTCCTGCTTCCATTTATGTGCCAGATACCCAAATTCACATGGGTGAAGCCATTAATCCGTCTGACTTTTCATTTCCCAGAAGCGTCAGAAGTGAGGCAATAATGAATCCACTTCACGCTTCTGTTTGATGACTAAAATTATTATTGGCCAGGATCTCAGATAGAGAAATGTAAGAAACGCAATAAAACAAATAAACACCCTCTTACTCCTGGCTTTTTAGAGTAAGAGCAAGGCCACTGAGCAGTGCTGGTAGAGCAGGAGCTGAATGGAGCCACTTCTCCTCATGTCATGGCCAGGCAGCTCTGTGCAGCTCTGCTCCCCTGGGACATTCCCTTCCTGGTCCCATTGTCCTGCACCAGATTCCAACAACCACCGAGGATGTGGAAGCATTGGTTTTTCCCTAGCACAGGCCCTGAGGTCAAGCCATTTTAGTCATGTTTAACCCAAGGGTGAGGACAGCTGTCCAGGGCAGGGAGGATGTGGGCTGGTCCCTCCTCCACCTGGCTCCGGGAGCGCAGGACATGCTGTCCTTGTTCAGGATGCTGCCCTCATCCTTAAAAAAAACACCAAAACTTAAAAAAACCCAGAAAACAACATGGAAATCCTAGGGCCTGACGGACACAGAAGATGCTCCTGAGCAGTGGAAGGTGTGAAGCCCTTTTCCAGCCTAAACTATTCAGTGGTGTTATGACTGGTGCAACAGATCCGTGCGATGGAGGCTTGAGTGTCACAGCTGCTCAATTTGGGAATGGTTACACCAAATCCAAGTCTCTTCCCCACGCACAGCACAAGCGTAACTCTAGCCTCAGGGGTTTCTGTGAGGACCAAACCCATTTAAGGAGCAGAGAGAGCCCAACAGGAGTTACAGTCCTGCTCTGCACACTTCTGTTCATACCTGTGCAGGACTGTGCCCATCTGCAGCACGGCTCTGGCAGCTGGCCGAGCCCTCCTTCCCGGGCAGCCCAGGCTTCTTGCTGGACAGGAGAGGAAAGCCTGCAAAAAACACAATTTTACCTTCACATTGGTGTTGAGTTTGCCTTAAATGAAGTCTGCAACTAAAGAGCAGGAGTAGCAGATTGAACGGGCGCCTGGATGGAGTTAAACGCGAGGAACTGACCTACAGCGCTGAGGTTTACGGCCTCGCCCACGTGTGTGTGTGTGCTGTGCCAAACATGTGCTGATGTTTTCAGTGGTGGACCTGAACTGCTTCCACTTTTTTGGCTGGATGTAGTGAAGCAGCCTTTGAGTTTCAGGAAACTTTCTGGAAAACCAGCCCTCTTTAGAGGGCCTTCAGGCCTCAAAAGCAGAGGCAGTCAAAACAACCTGTGACTTTTGAACTCCAGGTAATTCCAAGAAATGGAAAAAATGGGTGACTTCTGAGAGGGCTGTCCATCAGAATGGGAAAAAAATGGGAAATGCATCCACCTGCAGGCAGTAAGGACAGAAAAAAATCCCACAGTCTCTCAAGCAGGGACAAAAAGCCTCCTCTATGGGGCCTCTCCTAGGAACAGGCAAGGTAATTAATTGCTAAAGGAGGCAACTTGCACCTGAAGGGAGTCAGGAGGCCTTTCCAATATTTGTGCCTGTGGGAATTGTACATAATAAATAATCTCTGGACAAAAAAAAGTATCCCTGAGCCAAGATATTATCATGTCCAGCTATAACACGACAAGTATATTTATAGCTCAATTATTAACTCCCAAACCCAGCCATTAGTTCTGAAATCCATGCAGGTTCCCAAAGCAAACTTGGGTTCTTCCACATAGGCACTAAAAGCTGCATCAGGATGAAATAAGGAAGAGAGAGAGGCCAGTTCCTGCAGGTGGACTTCAGCAAAGCCTGGGAGAGAGGCTGAGTTGCCTTTCCTCTCTGTCTCACCTATTTGTACCCAATCTTGATACAACTTGGCATGTTGGATCAAGACTGGAGGGACACGCTGTGCTGGAGCCTGCTAAGGAGCTCCTGCAGGGATGGCAGCCAGGGGCCAACCTTTATATTCTGGGAACTAAACAGAGCCACGGGAAAACCAGAGAATCCACAATTAGGATGAAAAAGACACCACCCCCACCTGCATAAGTGAGCCAGGGGGGCTCAGTCTGATCCACTAAAGCCTTGAGCCTCCTGGCACGAGTCAATGTCATGGTTCACTGAGGGGAAATGCAGCTTCTGCAGCAGTGACAGCCAGAACAGTGCTGATAAAACCCCCAGCGCAGGGGTCTGCTCGTGCCCCTGGGGAGAACTGCTTCCCACCCAGCTCTCATGGGTGAGCTCACAAGGACAGGCCCTGCACATGAGAGAGCACTGCCCCACGCCAAGCCACAGCTCAGCATCTGTCACAGGGAAAGTGGCTTCATTCCCAACCTATACTTTCAGCTTCACTTTCAAAACAGGATTTTAAAAAAATTAAAAATAAAAAAGTTCCCTAGGGCACTATCATGGCCTGCTTGGCCCAGAATCCCCAGATAAATTAAGAGCACGGCGTTCCCTGTGGCCGTGCGATGGGGATTAAAGGTTTTGGAAGGTAATATCCTGCTCTGAGCCTTTCAGCCAATGCAGCCGGGACACTGATTTCCTTTCCTTGGCTGCGCACCCCGTGCTGTTTATGAAACATATGTGTTTGGGGAAATATGTCTGAAAAGGAGACAGATTTTTTTTTTTACATGTGACTGATGATCATCTGAATTCCTGTAATCAAATTGGATTAAATATAGAAACTATGACTTACAGCCTTCCTCCAGAGAGTAAAAAAAGCCTTTATTCTGCTCCCAGTGTATGCTGACTGTGCTTTACACCTCATTTTAACAGCATACTTGAGGTTCAGGCAGACCCATGCAGCACATTGCTTCTCTCTCAAAGGCTTTTAGCTCCCTCTAGAGCCCTTGAGGCACAGGGAAAGTTTTAAACAAATGGTGGGAAAATTAACTGGCAAACCATTAAAGTAATGCCCTTGCTGAGAGCAAGCTGAAAATCA
The DNA here is from genome assembly GCA_013400735.1 of Pomatostomus ruficeps. NCBI lineage: Eukaryota > Metazoa > Chordata > Aves > Passeriformes > Timaliidae > Pomatostomus > Pomatostomus ruficeps. The sequence goes on from VYZT01020523.1 coordinate 155,266, forward strand.
GTCAAAATTAAGAGTGACACCCTCTCCAGTCTTCTCTGCTATCCTCTCTCACAGTCTGTCTTACCCCGCACTCAAACCTGGATCAAGTGTCATTATTGATTGATCTTGAAAAACTGAGATTAATTAAGGCAAAGTTTTAAACCCAAGCCTTTGGTGGAGCCAAACTCTGGTGTCTGTGCCAATCCCCACACGCTTCACAGTACTCAGGAGGCAGAGCCAAGGCTGACACAGACTTTGAGGACAGCCTGTGCCACCTTCTCATCCTGGGCATGGGGGAGCCTTCCCCTGGGTGGGACATCCCCGAGCAGGGCAGAGCCTCATGGCTCAGAGGGGAATCCCAGGGAATGCAGCCTTGTCGTGCCTGTCTGCCTGCCACAGCCACCTCTCCAGGGACACAGCATCACATGGTTCTTCTCTCAGGACCCTGAAACAGCCCTGGGCATACTCGACTGAGATTTACTCAGTTATGCTACGTGCGAGGCCTCCAGGGGACGGTGGCACAAGCGACAGTGCTCATATGCACCTGACTTGGAGGCAAGGCTGGTGCTAAGAAGCGGAAATGCATCTTATCTCATCTCATCCTTTGAGATGTAAAAATTCACCCCACAGCGGGTACTTGCAAATAATCTGGAAGCTTTCTTGTGCATTCAAAGCGAGCAAGCCGAAATGGCTCTGCTTGAGCACAGATCCCATAATGGGCACAGGGATCCTCCAGAGCCATAACTTCTCTGAAGGTAGCTGGGCTCTGAACAGCAGCAGCAGCAATCCCCCTCGTTGCAGAGGGTAGCTTAGGGCAGGGTTAAGGAGCAGCTGTCCCCCAGAACCTGCTGTCTCCATGCTCAGAAGCTGTGGCCCTTGCTCACACGCACAGGTCCTGTCCCCCTACTGCTGTACACCCACGTTCCACACCTCAGCCTGTCAGCTCCCCAGCCTACCAGACAAAGGCACTTCTAACAAGGCTTTGAGGGGCTCTGGGGTGCTACTAAGCTCACCCAGACCCCATCCTGGGGAGGCCAATCCCAGCAGGAAGCTGCCAGAGCTTAGGGGACTGGCAGGAAAACCTGTGCACTTGCTGTGCCAAGGCGGGAGGGCAGCCCAGTTCTGAGCAGCAGGGGTGAAACCAAGGATGGATATCCTGGCTAGGGAGCCCAGCCCTGGAGAAAGGTCACCCAGATGCAGCCTCAGCTGGCAGGGGCCCACTCTCTGCTTCAGAAGAGAATGGGGCACAGATCCAATCTCTACCAAAATCACTGCCTTCCTGTGGGATTCCCACAGGAAAAGGCAGGCCAGCCCAAACCCAGGGAAACCGCCAGAGGACAAGGACCAGGTAGTGTTGTTTTCACCAGCTCATCTCTTGGGACTGGCTTTCCCCCTTTCACCAACCCAGAAATCTCACCTGGGGTTTTTCCCCCAACAGAAGAGGCGACAGAGCAGCTGTGGCAGTGTGTCAAGGCTCCTCCAGGAGCATTTCTAGTGAGTGACACCAGGTTAGACCCAGTGTCCCACCCGATCAAGAGCAGTTGATGCAGACAGGGCTGGAGACAAAACATGCAGCCCCGGGACAGGACTGCGTGTTCTCATCTGGAGAATTAGAGTGGGCACCGCATGCTGAGGGGTATAATTGCACAGAGAATAGTCACACAGAAAGGTAGTTTGATCTTTTGAGTGTAAAAAAGTGGAAAAGAAATACTTGGTGTGGTTTAGATCTGTTTTCTCAGCTAGTGACTCCAAAACACAAAGATTCTAAAGGAAAGAAGGGGAAGACAATTCAAAGACAGAATGAATAGAAGATAAAATCACTTCTCAGGCTCTACTCACTCGTTTGGATTTTTCTCCTCCAATTCTGATACTTATTTAACGCCGTGGACTGAAAACTGTTGGCTCTCTGGAGTGCTGAACAGAAGCAGAAAGGACACGGGGTCAGCTCATGCAGCAAAAGCCAGAGAGCAAAACCGGAGCTGGGGAAAAAGGAAAAGTGGAGGAACAAAACCCCAAAGCCCTGGGCAGGGGTCAGTTCTCCAAGCAGCCTCCAGCCGGGAGAGGGCAGCGCGCACCCGCCGGGATGCCGGGAGCAGCTCAGGAGCCCTCTCGCTTATCCCAAATCCACACAGGTGATGGTGGCAGGAAAGCGACCTTGGCACCCAGGGGTGGGGGACAGCATCAAACTGGGGAAGAAAAAGGATCAATTCCTTTAGTGGCTACACGGGGTCACGGGCTGCTGGGCACGTTTTGGGGTCCGCTGCTGTCCTTTTGCCTTAAACAAGGGCTCCGTTATTTGAGAGCTGATTTAAATCGCTGTATGAAATCCCCTCTTTTCTGCTGGGATTACAAATGCATATATGGGTGTGGGGGTGGCGGGAGATGGGAAGAAACGAGTGCTGATGGCCTTTTATTTTCCGCAGAACAATTTCTCTGGCTGTTTTTAGCACATCTTTCAGTTCTGACCAGCTCCAGAAAAGAGTTCCCATCTGAAGGCAGATTGTTCCCAAACCTCTCCCCTGCCCCTTGCTAGCTCTATCCTTTCCTCCATGTGCTGCATACAAAAACCTTCAGCAGCCACCTGTGGAAACACAGGTTGTCCCAAGCAGGGCTCTCTAGCGATTCCCAGCATCCCCCTTGCCTGGGCTAGTGCTGCAGGTACTGCAATGACTGATGACATCCTAAGGTTTTCCCAGTGGGAAAACATTCCTCCCAGCCCTGCAAGCCAAGCACAAGGCACAGCTCCTCCAGGTCACCCTGCACCACAGAAAGGGTGCTTCAGTTACAGCACTGAAAAGGCAGAAACACCCCGAAAAGACAACCTGGCCACGCTGCAGGGAACAGCCTCTGCTTGGAAACATCTCAGGAAACAGCCCTGCCTGCACCCTCAGGAGAGGCTGCTGGAGCACGCCCAGGTCAGGACACCGCTTACCATCGGCCACTTTGGATGTTCTGGAGCTTTCCTCCGGCACCGCGGGGCTCCTGATGAGTGATGCCCACCTCTCGATGGGGCTGGAGCAGGCAAGGGGTTCCAGCAGCGAGGTCTGTCCTTCGCTTACCTCCGAGTTCGAGGAGTCCCCGGTGAAATCAGACTCCAGCTCAGAGCTACAGGGGAAAAGACAAGGTGGAAGGGAAGTGGGACATTCCAGGGGTGCAACAAGCACCAGCAGGAGCACTGAGAGCAGTGGGGGTGTTTCAGGAAGAGGCGTTTAGCAGCCAGAGCTGATGTCCTCATTTTCCTGCTTTCATCACCATTATTACAAGACTGTAATGTGCTGTAGGTGCTGCACAGCTGAGCTGTCCCCATTCCCAACAGACTCTGGATTTGCACCCACAGCCACTACGTTCAGCACCTGGAATCCAAGTGCCTCTGAGAGAGACCTGGGCTGAAAACCCTCACTGCTCAGTCAGCAAAGCCAGGCCCTGCTGCCTGCAAGGCTGAGCACAAGGATGAGGTCAGGGAAACAGCATCTGCGATGCCATAATAGCCTGGAAACAATGCATAGGGGTCAAAACTCTACACTTCTCACCTTTTTCCCAGCAGATTTTTGAAAATAAGAGCAGAAAGGAGCTCGGAGGAGAGGCCTGAGGACAGCCATAGGCTCAGCAAGCAAGGCTGAGTCAAGAAGCTGGAGAAAATTGTAAGCATTTGTCTGTAGAGACAGGAGTGAGTGAAGCTACTTAAGCAGCCTTCAAATGTTCAGAAGGTGTCTGCAGGAAACAAGGAAACAAACTCTCCTCACTCGTGGGAGCCTCTGGGCCAGCCCATGTAACACTGAGCAGCGCAGGGAGGCACCTGGGCTGATCACAGAGGCAGATTATGGCATCCCCTCATGTAAACGGAATTACAAATACACCACACAAACACACGTGTGCATGACATGCACATCATGACCTTGCCTCAGGGCAGAACATCCATTTGAGGTGATTATTAGCCCTTTCTTCTAATAATCAGGCCGTTTCTTTCATCTCTAAAGTCCAGACTGTAGGGAACAGACACCGTCAGCCCTTCTGATGTGACCACATTCCCACTGCCATGAAAGGGTGCAGCAGGATCCCACTCAGCCTCTTTTTAATGCAAACAATACTGCAACCTAATTCTTAGATTTACTGTGGTGATTAATAGCTGTGCCTCAAAAAAAAAAAAAGAGGAGCTCACACCATGAGCAGTCCTGTTGGCGTGGCAGGAGAACGCTGCTTCGTGTTTACACAGCAGAAAGCAAAGTTGTGTTGTGAGAGCCCAGGGCACAGCCCAGGAGGAAGGAGAGGTGAAGGAGAGGCTGCAGACTGTATAAAATCATGCATTTGAGTAGCACTCACCAGCCCTGGGCCCCAGCTTCACCCAGATCAAACCAGCAGCACTGGGAGGCCAGGGCAGGCAAGATAGAAGGGGTGGGAGCACCTCTCCAAGTGTGCTGCTCTCCTGGCAGGCTGCATCAGAGTGACCTTGAATTTCATGCTAAAATGTACTTTTTAAGCTGACTTTCAAGCAGTGTCAACCATACAGATAGATGGATACATATATGTAAAAATATAAATATATGAAGGTTTTGATAGCTGAGACCCTGTGTGGATGGAGGGACACCACACTGAGATCGGGCAGAGTGCCACACCAAAGGAAAAGAAAAAGCTCTGCCATTAACATTGATTGATATCTTTCTGTTTTAAAGAGCAAAACGTGTGCTTTCCTTGGCCAGCAAGGAGGTAAATGCTACAGCATGAGGTTTCTCCTCTCACCGCTGCTGGAACAGGGGTCATTATTCACAGTGCCTAAAGCCTGGACTGCAAAGCTGTGTCACCGGGCCGGTCGTTTTGCCAGTCCCACCGAGCTCCCTGCAGCCAGCTCAGCAGTGCCACTTGTCACCTGCTGTTTCCCTTGTCCCCCTTTCCGGGCAGGGGCTGTCCTGCCGGAGCAGCCTGAGGTGGGGGGCGCAGCGGGAGGCTGACCCGGAGCCGCTGGCACCCGCTGTGCTGGTGACAGATGTGCTATAACCCCTGTGCCACGTCCTGCTGGAAGGGAACCAGGGGCCCTGCTGTCCACGGTGGGGAAAGGAGCTGATCCCTCAGATCAGCGGGATTAGCCAGCTCTCATCGCTGCCTGGATGCCACCGGGGTGCCACGAGCCGAAGGGTATTAGTGGGGGATGCAGGCACAAACAGGTTGGAAGCCCTTCCCTGTGTTCCCCATTTCCCCCTGGGACAGGAGCCCTGGAGAGGTTCCTCCTTCCCTGTAAGAGCACCCAGACCCACTCTCAGAGCACAAAACCCATGTCAAACCACCTCAGGGGACAGCAGAAAGTTGCATTTCTCAGAGCCAGGTTGCTCTCCAAAAGCTGCACACGGCACCACGAACGGGTGTTCAGAGGGTGTCGGGAATCTGAATGAGCCTCCCTACAGAGCAGCAGTGTTTGCAACAGTTGGTCTGGGGGTTGCCTTCTTTTCTTTTTGTTTTTCACTCCCCCTCTTATTTTTTAGTTCTCAGTAAGGAAAACTGCTTTACTCAGGGGATACTAATCTAATCTGTAGATGGAAAGAACTGGCAGAGAATCCTGCCCAAAAGCAAATATATTCTAATGTGTATGTGGAAATTGGGCTTCCTCTGACAGCTCCCCAAGGTTCATCAAATTTCAGATTTTTTAGGGGTGGGCAGGCTCCCAAATGCCCCAGGAGAGGCCCAGGGTGGGGAGCTGCAGGATTGTGCCCAGGGTGGGAGGTGGCCATGTCACAGGATGCACCTTTTGCCACAGCACACCCACTGCCCAAATCCCCGTGTTCCAAAAACCATCGGCTCCAAGAACTGAACCCAAGCTGACCACAGCAATGTTTATCCCTCTGATTCAGGCCCCTGTGTGGGATGTGAATGTTTGAAGATTTCCTGCAAAGTGATTCATGTGCCTGGGGGGATTTATGGCTGCAGTGAAGAACAATTGTTACTCTGAGCATTTGTGGGGGTTTTTTGTTCGGGTCTTTTTGTTCCCCCCCAGTTGTACATACGTCCCATACTATATTATCTTATGATTTTCTTTAGCATTCCAGAGAAAACCAAACCGCTCTGATGGGTTTACTCATGTTTTAAAGTACCTGCTAGCATCGCTGGTGACCATGACTCGAACGGCAAGGAGGTTGTGCTCCGTCATCTCCTCCTCGGGGATGACCCTCACGATGGCCCACTCGGGGGAGGGCGGTGGGAACCAGCTCTCCAGCTCGCGGGGTCCGGGGATGCTCTTCGCCTTCTTGGGGGAGCTGGGCTCGTCAGCCAGGGGCAGGCAGCAGCCTGGGAGGGCACAAAGGTGACAGTGGTGTTAGGGGAGGAGGGAGTGTGGGGGACTTGAGAGGTCCTTGGGTAGTGGTTCCTGCATGGCTCCCCTGCTGACCCCAGAGGCACAGGTGAGGCGTGCACACTGAGCCCAGCCTAGCAAAAACACCCCTGCAGCCCTGCCAGGGCTCCTCAGCTTGGACCCAGAGAGGAGGAAACTTCAGGGACAGCCCCAGCTCCTGTCACTGTGAGTCCTCGCACTGCTCAGTGGGGCAGACCTGGTGCCAGCAGTGCCACATGTGCCCCACACAAGCAGGGATTTAGGGGCTCTTTTCCAGCCCCTTATGGCCCTGTGCCTGTGGCAGGAGGCAGATGAACCAACCTTGCTTGGGTGGCTGATCCTTCAGCCCCACACTGGAAGTTAAGGTCAGTTTGGGACAGTGGGAGTGAGCAAAATAAACACAGACCCATACAGCAATTACAGACCCTGATTTGTGAAAAGCAGCAGCATCCCAGCTGTTAAATAACACTGTCCCTCAACTTCACTTTCAGAAACAAGGAATAAAGAATAAAGCCGTGTTTCCCTCGCTCACCCCAGGTGACTGAGACAGAAGATCATCTCTCCCTGTGAAATCCTTAATTTCTGAGCAACCGTATCCATCCACAATCTCCCACCCAAGCAAATACAAACAGATCAGCTGCAAAGTTCCCCTGGGGCTTGGTGCAGAAGGGACAGATTATGAGCTCTGGGAGAGGGGCTCTGCTTGGTTCACTGCCCATGTGTGGCGCTTTTACTGCATCCAATTCAACACTGGTGCTTCTAATGTACACCTGTATAAGTGGGAAAAAAAATATCAAACTTGGGACATGGCTTATTTTCGCATCTACTGGAGCAAGCTGTCTAGTTAACATCAATTAAACTCTTATTTAACTTGCAGCTCCTCCATTTATTGCAGGAGTGCACTCACCCCATCCTTCTCCTTGCAAGAGTTTTTACCTTGAACGTGCTCAGGCCCTACATTCAGCTCAACAGCACCACAGCAGCCACATGTTTCTTGACTGCAGAGGTTTCGTTTCCCCTGGGAGAGGGGAAGAAATTCATACCTCTCTGATCTTTATGTCTGACTTCTACTTGGGCCCAGTCAGGCCACCCACCCAAAGATGCTGTGGGCTCTGGCAGCCGAGTAGAAACCAGTGTTGTGAGGGAATTTGTAAACCCCAAATCCTTCGTCTCGGCTTTCTCCTTAAAAGATGGTGCATTTTACAGGAAAACCAGAGCAAGCAAACCCCAATAATAGTTTGCCAGCTCCTTCTGTAACTTCTGTACCCATGCTGGCAATAAGTACTGCCGAAGGTCACTGCAAGGGGCTGCTGAAGAAGGCAGTTTTGCCATTTTTTTGCACGCTTGGCGTGTTCCCTTCCCACCCCACGCACTAACACTGACAGGAACAAGGAGAAAGCGTGTGCATGACTACCAGACACACAGCTGGAGCCCAGCACAACCCACAGGCAGGCAGACTGCCTACAGCGATCCCCAGCGTGGCTCCTGGACACGAACACATTCCCAGGGAGCACGTCCCTCTGCCATGCTTGCTACACATCCAGTCTCCAGTCATTACGGACAGGTAACAGAGCTGGTGAAGGACCTCAGGCTGTCATCCAGGACACCAGAGGACAGCGATGGGTGGCACCATTACCTCTCTGAAAAGGTACATTTCTGTGCTTGCTTTTTTTCTATTGTGTTCTCTTTTTTTACATTTCCGTCTGGCATCACAACCTTGCCCCCTATTGCACTGTGCACCCAGGAGCTGAGCCTCACAGGAATCTGTTAGACTGCCAAGTCCTTTCTGAGCTAGGTAAGTTTACAGCCACAGTGACACCAAGCAAGTTGAAGACCAGCATCCTGCCTCAGCATCCCTGTCCATGGACTAGTCCTCTGCAGGTCCCTTCCCATTCAAACCACCCGAGGATTTGAAAGTAAACCCACTCCTTACTAACATATTTGATCAGTATTTGTATTGTGACACATAAATGGAATAAATTATGTTGCACTCAACTCCACCAAAGCAGAGACTGGGCCATGTTGGTGTCTGAGTGCGTGGGACACCCCCATGTGCACGTTACCTTCCAGCACTGGCTCTCACATCTGCAGGACATTCGGGAAGTTTAAAGTTAGCACCTCTGTCCCTCACCACGGGGCTGCACCTTGGCTAACAGGCTCGAACAGAAAGCAGAGGTGTCCCACATGCCCCATTATTGGGGTTTTTGTAGGCTCTGAGGATGTTACACATTTCAGCTGGTCCCTCCTAAAGAGCAGTGGAGTTTTCAGTCCCTGAGGACACCAGGGGCACGGGCCGAGTTCAGGCCGCAGGGACATGCTGCTGCCGGCCCCATGGAAGCACCGTGGAGGGGGAAGTTTGGCCAACTCAAACAAAAGGCAGGAGCTGCACAGGCCTGGGTCCCACCTGGCAATCATTACCTGCTCCCCACAGCAACGCAAACACACCCAGCCGGCCACCACTGCGATGCTGCCGCTCGAGTTTCAGGAGTAACAAAAAGGAGAGGTCGTGTTCTGATACAAACCAAGCATTCAGAAGGAAAGCTGGGGCTTCTTTCAAACTCTTGTTTCGCACAGTTAGATAAGAAGGGCTGAACTAATTGCTGCTGAATCAGCCCAAAAGCTGAGTACTCACACAAAGGTGAGGTGCACGTTTACACTCCTGAACAGATGTTAGGCTAAATTGGAAGCAGGACCTTCAGAAACTTCCAGGCTCACAGCTCTCCCTGAGTCCTGAACAGCCACCCAGCCCTACAGCACTAGCAAGGTCCTCAGTGAGACATCAGCACAGCAATGCTGCGCAGGAGGACCCTGATTTTCTGGAATTGACTTCAGGGAGAAAACCAGGCTGTAAACCTCAGTGCCCTGATTCCCATCATAGTGCAGGTTGAGAGTAGAGGACCTCAGCCTTGAGTCCTTCCCTAAGTCTGTGCCTGGCTGTACTTGATGGCTCTCGAGTATCTCAGTGAGGGAGACTCCACACCTTCCCTGGACCATCTCTTCCTCTGCACAGTCAAGAAGCTCTTCCTCATGTTCAGGTGGAGCTTCCTGTGCCCCAATTCCTGCCCACTGCCTCTTGTCCTATAGCTCAGCAGCAGCACAGAGCAGAGCCTGGCTCTGTCCTCTTCTCACCCTCCCCTCAGATCCTGGCAGATATTGGTGAGGTCCCCTCTCACACATCTGTTCTCAAGGCCCAAATCTCTCAGCCTGTCCTCATGCTCCAGTGCTCTAATCATTTCCTCCCCAGGACAGGAGATTTTCTATGAGAAGTCGAGTGGCCAAGTCAGAGGAACTGAACTGTATAAATGTAAAAGCTGAGGAGGTGTCCCGTGTGCAGGACGCAAAGGCCACAGCCCCATTTCCCGCCCGTGCAGACGGGGGCCGTGCCACTGACCTCTGCGTGGCAGCACAGGGAATTATCAGAGGAAACCCCGCTCCTCAGGAAACAGGCCCTCAAAATAGCATTTGCGTAAGGCCTTACTTCATTTCCACATTTCCTATTCCCTGGGCCTTGGCACGCTGAAGACTTCCAGCAGGGAAGCTGCCTGCTCCACAGCACGGCTGGGACCGGAGTCCCTCCCAACCCTTTGCCCAAACACCGGATTTACCCACAGCAGGGGTTGGAGGAGCGTGGCCAAGCTGCACATGGGAAGGCATTAGAGTCCTGTCATGGTGACACTGGGGCTGTCACACGAGCATGGCCACAGGGACAGGCAGCACACACCACGGGCATCCCTCAGTGAACTGGAATCCTCCTGACAACAATGGACTCATGCTTCCTGGCTGCTGGAGCTCCATCCCTAAGCCAGCCAAGGAGCCCCTGTACTCACTCCCAAATCCTGCCTGTGCTTCAGGGCTGCCCTGTGCAGGGCTGAGGGCAGGGAGCAGCCCCCAGGCTGGGTGTTCCTGCTGCTTTAGGGTCTGCACTTACACAGCTCCTACTTGCTGTCCACAGGGCTGATGGGATTGAGGGAATTGATGTTTTCCATTCCTTCAGCTGTTGGTAACGTCCTCCTTACTCTGCTGTCACCCACATATGATGATCCTCCTCATCCATAACCCTGCCCCAGTCTTTAACTGACTTGCACTGAGAGCAAATAATATGGCCTAGGGTTTGGGGGGGGGGGGGGGGGGGCTTTTTTTTGGGTTTGTTTTTTGGTGGTTGAAGTTTTTTAATTTTTTTTTTTTTTATGCAAGCAGTGGAGCTTAGCTGCCTTCAACTACTTAAGCAGAAGCAATACAGCCAGTGATTTCAACAGAACAATCACATATTCATCCAGCCTTCCCACTCAAACATGATGAAAAATGTGGATAAAACCAATTTCTCCTTTGTCTGTACTTCAAAAGTCACCTCATCCTCCACACATGGGCAGAGAAATGACTGTTTTCCTTACAGGGCAAGGATTCAGCTAAACCCTGTGGTAACAGAAGTATTCCTAAAGCTTCAGCTTGCAGGGCTTGTATCTGGGTTTGCTGGCTCTCACCCAGAGGTCAGGGCTGGTCAAAACTCACTTCACTCTTGGCCTAAGAGCCCCTGCAGACCCAAACAACAGGTACAGATACAAACCCTTCTCGGTAAAACACAGTTTTTTCTCTCCATTAGGTGTCATGCCAAGTGTGTAATTCAATATTGTGCCAGGTCACCTTTGCATTTGAGGCAGCAATGTCTGCACCAGGCCTCGAGTCAGTCAGAGATGCAGCAGTGAGGGGCAAAGACATTACGAAAGACCTTTCCCTTCATCTCTCTGGTGATGTGCTCCCTGGCTGAGCCCTTCAGGAAGCTCACGGGCTCGAGGCATTGCTACGCTAACCAAAAGCAGGCAAATTCAGCATGGCCTTTCCGCTCGCTGAAACTTCAGGGCAACCCTGCTTCTCTCAATGACAGGCTTGTAAAATTCACATGCTTACATGGTGATAATACACCTTAACATAAAAAGCATTTTTTCCTTTTTTCTTTTTTAAATAACTTTTTGTACCAGCAACCTCAGCGGTCTGGGTGCATTTCAGCATCTAACAGGGCCTTCGTGCAGCATCCCTGTCCTGCCAAGGCTCTGTGTCCAAGGCAGGAACACGGCACTGAAACCTTATGTCCCCACAGTAGGGAGAGCCAAAGTCATCCCAATGCCCAGAAACAAGAATGGACAAATCTCCTGGGGTGTGGGATCAGGGACTTTGGGATCTCAACAGCTTCTGCTAATGCCTTGTTTCATGGCAAAGCTGACAGTCCAGCACAGCAGCGGAGAGACCTTTCCTGTCTGTATTGTGCTGCCTGTTAGAGGCACAAGCTAAATGAATATTCCTACAGCCCTGAAAGCTTGCAATCACTTTTGGAAGCACTTCCTCACTGCTGCAGTGAGTGTAAGGCAGTTTGTACCCACCCTGGATACACAGGGCAGGGCTCCCCCATGGCTCTCAGGCACCTGTGCTGGTTTGGCTCAGGCCAAAGGGGAGAAGCGCAGCTGCAGGGACCCCTCCCGGTGCCAGGGACCCCTCCCGGTGCCAGGGACCCCTCCTCACACCGCAGGGTGTCACTGCCCGTCCCTGTCGGACCGAGGGAGGGTTTGCAGGGGGGCACCGGGCTGCACAGACCCAAATCCAGGACTGATGCTGCCTCGTGGTCTTGCACCACCCTGCCAGCTCTACCAGACTGCTCCGCGCAAAACCTCCGGCGCAGGGTTTGGAAAGCTCAAACCTCAGAGAGCCGTTTCCTGCCCCTCCGTGACTCACAGACCGCTAAATGCCGCCCACCAGCAGGCAGGCTCCCTGTGCTAAGGCAAACCAGTCAAGCGCATCCCCGCATCCCTCCTGCTGCTCCCAGGAGCTTTGCCGTGGCACCAGCCCGGCCCAGGGAGGGAAAGAGGAAGGGATGCCGCGACACACGGCGGTGTCCCGCACACATCCGTGTCCCGCACACGGCGATGTCCCGCACACCCCGTGTCCCGCATCCCGCACACCGCGTGTCCCGCACACGCCCATGTCCCGCACACCCCGTGCCAGGTCACCGCATGGAGCAGCGCTGGCCCCGAGCGCTGTCACGCCGCGCTCGGAGGCGCAGTTACAATGGGTTTGCTCAGCCCATGGAAACCCCTCCATCCCGCGGGAGCGCCTGGCACGGGTGCCCGTCAGAAGCGAGCCCAGGAGCAGCGTGCCACCGCAGCCGTGACAAAGGGGCTTAGCGCCCACCCACCGGGGCTCCGCAGACGGCTCTCGGCGCCTTCTCTGGTTACCATTTGTGAGGCGCTGATCGCTCCAGCATCTGAGCGCCCAGGCACGGGCAGGAGATGCTATTCATGCTGCCAGTCCTGCCTGGCAAGGCAGCCCGAGCCCGCACGGGCTGCTGCTGCTCCCGAGTCATCTGCCAGGCCAGCGGCGGGCAAGCCACGCTGCTGGGACCTGGCACGGAGGTGACAAGGGCTTGGGAAGCGGCCAGCTTCGGGCAGAGCCAAGCTCCTGCCGGGGCAGCTGGGCCGGGGCAGCCGTTTCCTCCCCACGTGCTGCCCACAATGGCACAAAGCCCGGACTCTGCCAAAAAACATTCCCCTCCCCACCAGGAGCGCCGTGCCAAGCGGCTCGGACACCAGCTGGCTCAGGACAGCTGGCTCTCATCGGCTTTGCTCAGGAGTGGCTGCTCCCTGTGCCTCTGTCCAGCAAAAATAGACAAAAATGGTCAAAGATGCTCCACTGCCAATCCCCAGCCAGGGCAGCTGCAGCCGTCTCCCCATCAGGTCCATGCCACAGACAGACAGAAGCGTTCACATTTCCCCTCCCTCCTCCTCTTTAGCTGGTTTTAAGTCATGTGAGGGGGATTCATTTTTAGGCAAATCCCGAGAGATTTCTCGGCTAAAGTGAATCAGGCCAAACTGGAGCCCCACACAAGAAGAGAGAGGGAGAGAACTTTGCCAAGTCAACCCATGTATGAAAACTAACACAGACCCGGAGAACATCCCTGAAGGCAGATGGAAAGCACAAACAGAGCCAGGAAACAACAAATTTTAAAATTGTATCTACCTTTCTTTTTTGGGTTACAACACACTCAGGTACTGGTGGTCAGGAGCAAGGTAGTTGTGGGTTGGCTGCTCCAAGAAAACACCTCCTAGAACTCCTGATCTGCCCAGATTTGGGGTCCCCACACATCAAACACTAGTTCTGGTGGCTGACCAGGTGCAGACCCCCCAGCAGGGCCCTCAGAGGGAACAAGAAATTATCCCTGCCTGCTGCTGACAGTGAAAGGGGACCCTGCCACAGCTGCCCTGCCCCGAGGGGCAGCAGCTACACACCCGCTCCACACCTATGGAAAAGCAGACAAGAAACAATCAGTGCCTTGTGGGCCTTGTTTGGGGGATAGAGAGGAAGAACGAAACCTACTGGATTCAGCTGTCCCAGCCTGCAGTCGGGATGTGATGTTCTGACAGCTCTGGCCCACCCTGAGGTCTGGGAAACAAGAAGAGTACAAGAGCACTTACTCGAAATTGCCCCAGCCATTCTGGGCTGGCACAGGGCTTTCTGGTCCTGGGGCGGAAATCACCACCAAAATCCAGAATGCTGCTCTGGCCAGGGGGGTGTGGCCATCCGGGCACCCAGGGCTGGCACAGGGCACACACAGCATGGTGCCCCCATTAAAGACTCCCGTCCAACCTGCATCCCGCTTTCCCAGTCAGCAATCCCGGGCTCTTGGCCTGCCATTAAACTGTGTCACCTCATAACTCATTCCCAGGCTAAGTGGACCCTGCCTGGCCTTGTATGGAGCTGCTGACTGAGGCACTGACAGGAGTGGGCAGCTCCAAAGTGGAGTTACTCACACACGTGGGCAGCTCTGCTGGTGAAAGCAAACACCGGCTGGCACCCAAAACCGGCATTAAGAAATCCAGTCAGCAGACCACAGAGTGATGTGTAGCACACCCAGCCCGCTTCACTGCCCGACCTCTTACTGTGCAATGAACAAAAAAATAATGCGAGCCCAGCTTACAAAACAGCAGGGCTGTAGGGAAGCTGTGGGACGGAAGGAAAGTGTCTGAACAGCAGGGCTGTGCAAGAGCAGCTGGAATGAACCCAGTGAGCTCAGGGCCAAGATCCCGAGCAGAAAGCACTTGCCAGGGAAGCACAGCCCACGTGGGGCTGGAGAGGGAATGGGGAAACACCTCCAGCTTGGTTAGACCTCGGTGCTGCTGAAACACGGTGCTCAGCAGCCCCCAGGAGCGAAACCCGAGCTCAAACCTGCCAGAGCTTCAGCTGCAACCTGAGCTCAAAACATGCAGGGCTGCACGGGAGCATCGCCTGGGTCAGCTGGAAACTGAGGCCATCCCACTGAGGTTATCCCACAGATCTGCCTCAGGAGGCTGCAAGGCTTCCAGTAGCCTTCCCAAACTGATGTCCTGTCCAAGCTTGGACTTCTCATCTCACCTGACAGACCACCAGGCAGGTTGTTGCCCTTGGAAAAGAATTCCTACAAAATCTATGATGGCTGATATTTCACAGATCTCAGTTCTTGCCACATCTCTCCTTCCTTTTTCCTCGTGCCTGCTTCGCCCTTCTAGCAGAAGTAATTTCCTCTTTATTTTGGCTAACACATGGCAAATAAAGGGAACGGTGTGGGGCTCAGCTTCCTGGGGCAGCGGGACCCCAGCACCTGCCTGGCTTCCAACCAACCACCAGTGCCCACAAACCCTCTCCTGCCACCCCTTCTCCAGCCATGACCCAGGGATGGGCCCCTCCTCCTGTCCCCAACATCTCCTCCCACTCCCTGTGAGCCCAGACCAGCCCTACACGAGCTCTTCAGCAGCAGAACACTTCCTCCAGGGCTCCATCTCTTACTTCACAAACCTTTGAATTCTGGCACAAAATATAACAGGGAGTTTGAAGCTCTCAAAGCCAGACAAAGCCCCCCCTGCGATTTTTTAATGGACAGGGCACATTAACGTGCCAATACAAACTGAACAAAAATTAACACAGATAGAGGAGAAAAAAAAGAAACTTAGAGGAAGCCTATTAGATATACTGAGTGTGTATCTTTAGGAAAAATTGATTCTCACCCAAAACCTGCTATGTTAGCACACTACTTCTATCATTTTAGAGTAAATATATATTTAATCAGAGCAATCTGTGTTAGTCTGGTATATTAAGGCATGTATTAATTGTGAATTTGGAGTGCAGCGACAACACTTCCAGTTTCCAGTGTCTGTCAAAATAGTATTTCTGGACACAGACTCAAAGCACCAAAAACCTTAAAACAAAACATGAATGAATGAATGAATAGCTGCAGAACAAATGCTGAAAGAGCAAATTCAATACTATAGCAACATGGAAATTTCTTTATCATTTCACATTTCAAAAAAACACTTCAGAAATTCCATCCATTTCAAACAAGTTTGGAGCCCACCACCTGATGAGATGAAATTAAAGCCTCCCTTCTTTTTAGGTAAGTACAGTTCATGAAGAAAAGGGAAGAGACTTGGGGAAATATTTACATGACTAACATGTACACTTGCATCAGGCACTAATACATAATGTCTTCTGAACTTCAGTGACATGATCTTTCAGGCAAAAAAACATCAAGTCATCAGCAAACATGTCATGTCTTCGAAAACATAAATATTAATGCAGAATACAGTGCATTTCAAAACTCTTGTTTTGATTGGAATGTGAGGAATGAGTGAGCCAGAATGAATTAAAGCCAATTATAGTAACTAATTGCCATAATGCTGTGGAAAAATGCAGACCATAGTCTTTGCTTGAGGTTGGAAGACACACAGGAGCAACTTTCACTGGCATTTTACAGCTGTAGCAATTTAGAACAAACTCAGAGGAACAGAAATTACTCTTCTTGGCAGAGTTAATGAAAGGCTGGTGCTTGAATTTGAGCAATTTTAAGAAGTTTTGTCTGTATTCTTCTATTCAAATCAAGTATGTTTAAAACCTGCAAGATCTTTTTAATTTCACAGGCTTAGCATAATTATACTAAAGGTGGGTTACCTTTACTGAATCCTGACATGTTTGATTTTCATTAACAGACAGCGGGGCAGTTAATGCTGCCTGGCTTCGAGAATGAAAGGTTAGCCTGGCTTTTCAAGGAAAGAAATTTAATAAAGAAAATAGGCACCTCTCCGTACGTATTTTCCATCCAAGTGGCCCTTGTGGCAACAGACAAGCTCAGAGCCCACTTGAAGCAGTGTAAAGCGGGGGGAGAGAGCAGCTCCTGAGCCTGCCAGTGTCCCCTGTGCCCTTCTCGTGCTGCAGTGGCATCTGTCACATCAGGGCTCAGGGAGCATTCACTGTGCAAAGGGGAACCCGACAAAGGAGTGTCCTGGGTCTGAAATCAGGGCTTGGGGAGGCAGCAGCCCCAGGGCAGGGCGAGCCAGGGGAGCAGCCTGCCTGCCTCTCAGGAACTCCAGCTCTGCCAGGGACACGGCTCCACAGCTCTGGGGTGCGCTGCTGACAGTACGGGGGGACTGGGAGCCCCCAGGTTTTGGAGGGAACCCCAGAGCAGAGCAAAGGAAGATCCAGGTCTCCTGCTCATGGGGAGCTCTGCTCACACACACCACGGTGAGGACAGGAGTCCCCAGCCAGCCTGCCAGGCTCTCCCTCAGCAGCATCACCAGGAGCACAACAGGGAATATGTGGTTTTGTTGTGTAATAATTTTGACTGAGAGCGAGGGAACTAACACGAACTTCCTCCCCTCGCACTGATCATTCTGTCTGTTTAACTTCGTACCCCCACACTGTGTCCTGTCTTGTCCCTTAGTGCATGGGTTGTTTACTGCAAGGGGCATCCCTCTGCTGACAGGACTGCCTGGGCCTTCTGCATCTCCATGAGAAACAAACCCAGACTCAAACATCACCCCAGTGCCAAGTTATCGTACTGATATTTTAGCAGGAATAAGTGAAACTTTATGAGAACAGCATGAACATCTGATGCCTCTCAACGCTCCAGTGCCAAACAAATCATCACCTTCTGCAGACACAGAAAACTCTTCTGATGTTTCCCTGCCACTGCCTCTGCCTAAAACTGTAAATTGTGCTAAGAGGAAACTCAGTTTTACCCAAATTGCTTTGTCCATTGGAATTAAGGAAGTACCAAGTATTGTCCTCAGTGGTATTTGCTGCCCTGTGTTTGCATTATGGATATCATCTCTCCCTCGGACGGCAAACTTTTTATTGGGCATGGTGCCTTTTCCTTTGGCAGGGAAGATGGAATAGTTCATTGAGAATAACATTTGTTCTTCTTTGGCAATGCTGCCTTTAGCAACAATTTAAAAAAATTCATTTCTGTCATCCAAACAACCCCAGTGAGGCTCAGTTTTAATTCATTTTAAAAAATAATAAAATCACACAATCTTTCCATTAAATTCTTGGGACTATTCTTTCTGGGATTTGGTTTTTTTTCCTTGAAAAGCAAAGGAAGAGATTACAGCTTAAGAATTGCAGAGTAAGCAAAAGAAAAAAAATGAAGGGGAGGAAGACTTAGGAATGCTCTTCTGAAGAACCTGCTGTTTAAAAAGAACCCTGCCACCAGCTTAAAATACAAAAAATAAATTAAAAAAATAAATAAAAATAATTAAACCAAGCAAGGCAACTGCTAACAGGCAATAGGTCACCATGAGCTGCAGCTTCCAGGGGTCCAGAAGATACTGGGAGTAGCACTCCAGAGCGAGTGGCAAAGGTAAAGATTTACCCGAAGTTATCACCTGCTTTTCCTGCACACAATGTAAAATCCAAACGCATCAACTCATTACCTTTATGGCACACGTTCATATGTAAAATAATAACACAGGGAAAGGCAGCAGAGGCCTGAGAGAGGAGGACAAGTGCTGTGTGTGTGCAGTACAAGCAGCCCCCATGCCCACCACCACCACCAGCTCGTGATTCCCAGGAAGGGTAAATCCCAGCACCAGGCACCGGGGTCTGCAGCGTGGGACAACCTTTCAGGGACCTGCCCGTGGGTCCCTGCCCAAAGGGACACACATGAAATTCCAGCACCCCAGTGAAACCCCTGGGCCGATGGCTCAGGCCACAAGCAGGACACCGCCACAGCATCCACCACAAGAGGAACCTGCACAACCAGCGTGAAGTCACTGCTAAGTCTCTGTACCCAGGAGATTCTTACAAAAGGAAGAGATGAAACAAGGAGACTTATAAAGAACTACATTTATTTTTGTTTACAGCAGATATCATAAATAAAGCTAAAACAATTTTCACCGTGTGCAAAATACAGAATTTCCATGTGAAAATTTAAATACAGAGTTAAAAACTATTTAATAAAAATACTCAGTTAAGATTATAAAGTAAAATGAAGACAGAAGATTTAGGAGGAGAAGGACAGAATCCTCACTGGGCAGGAAGAGCAAGGAAGACTCTGCAACAGAGAGTAAAAAACACAGCAGTAGGAAGTGGTTTGAAATGGCAGACCTTCACGTCATGACCTTCATATGAAAGCATGCTGAGCTTTGTGACAGCACACTGCAGCCCTGAAGCACACAGGGAGTCACATCCCCGCCGGTTGTGCGGGAAGGGACGTTTCAAGCCCAGGGAGGTTCTGTGTGGGCACAGCGTGGGGACTCCCAAAGCCATGGAGTCCTTGTGGGACACCCACATAAATAAACGCTGCTGGCTGAGCCATGCAAAGGTACAGAGCAGCGAGACAAGGAGCACGGGGCTCGGACCCTGCTGCCTCCCACGCTCCTGGCTGAGGGGTGTGAAGTGGGGCACACGGCAGAGGATGTTTGGCCCCTCCTGAAACTTCTCCTAAGCTCAGTTCCCAGGAAGGGATCCTGGGCAGGGACAGCCAGGCTACAGGCACATCAGCCAGACCCTCAGTGGACCTGCTGGTCAGCCTGAGCCCTCAGTTCTTGCTGGGATTCATTTCCCCTTCTAGATTGTCACCTTGTGATTATACAAACTGGAAGGTAGGTAAAAAATACACACCAAAAAATGGCGGGAGTTGGCTGTGGAGAGGGGTGGCCATGTCCCCTGCAGCAGGACAAACCCGATCCTGGTTAAAAACCCCTCACACCAAAGCACTCTGGAACTCAGAGTGTTCATATTCCAGCCTGAGAACCACAGGCACTTTTGGGCCTGCTTGCGATGTCCCTTGGGGTGGAAGACTAGAATTTTGGCTGCTTTTTCTACAGAACCTTTTTAGACCACACTTTTCCAGTAGGAAAGGGCTCAGGCTGCACCACAGTGCTGCTCACTGTGTGTTTGAGCTCAATGGAAAAAGGTGCTCGTGTTAACCAGGAGAATCAGCTGGGTGATCACACCCTGCCCTGATTTTAAATCTTTCCTTCACTCCTTTGAAGGAAATAAGGCTTTAACAATTCTTCCAAGAAACCCCTTACTTGCCTACCTTACCTTAAAGGCACAGGGAAGCGCACATGCACAGACTCAGAGAGAAAAACATTCCCTACACAGAGCACAGACGACACCTTGTCTAGAACTGTGAATTCAGCAACAGGTTAAATGATCATGCCAAAGCTCCATTAATATACCAGACACACAGATTGCTCCAACAGTTAAAAAACCCCCCAAAACACACAATGAAATGCTGCCAAACAACAGGGTTAGTCACGTAATTTTGGAACTGGAAAAAAAAAATCACCTGAGAGCAGAAAGACTTCAGCCAGTGAGCGGGTGCAGCACCGGAATGTTCAATTGGACTAAAAGCAATGAGGGAGATTGGCAGAGAAGACAGCAGGGAAGAAAACACAGAACTTCACTTGGTTATGTAGGAAAGCATCAGAAAGATTACACAGGTACAAAGAAGGACTGGCCAAAATGAAACTGCCTTTTTTTCATTCAGTTATCCACAAGGACATGTAGCTATGAGTATCACTAGCAGAACAGTGAGGTGAAGAAGTTAAAAAATCACCAGTTGGAGTGATACCAATAACATAACCCTCCCAACAGAATCACCTGCAAAATCCCAGTGGAATATGCATGGTAATTAGGATTCCTCAGGAAAATATTTTCCTTATGCAGGTTCCTGAATTCTGTTGGGAAAATGTAGGGATTTTATACCCCATTATATAAATCTACATAAAACCAATACCATATTTTAATTTTTTTTTAAATCTTATTTTTACACTTTCTGCTAGTAAGATTCATTTGCGGTAAATTCATTGGCCAGAAATCTCCAAGTTTCCTACCACATCACCGTTTGCTCTGAGTTTACCATTATGCTCACTCTTGCTGTAGTGAACAGCAGGAGAAAACTTTAGGAAAAAGCTCTCCTGCTGACAAACTGAAATCAAAATTGATGGCAGCCCAAATATGAAAACATTACCCCTCAGCAGTCTGCTGTGTTGCAGGAGTAACATGGCAAATTGCACTGCAGAGCGTCTCCTCTCTGGGGTGAAACAGTTACTCTCGTCAGCAAATAATTAAAAATAACACCCTGTTTCAAAGTCAGGGTTGTTAAATGCTTGAAGAGAGAGGTACAGATACATTACATATATACAGCTGCCCACCATGTTACTGAAATTATTGCTGTGCCCAGTCAATGCTGGAGCAACGTTTGGCTGAATACATGTTTGAGCATTAATGGCAATTTAGGTCAAAGGAATGCTACCTTATACCTAACAATTTTCTTCAAGCACTTTTTCAAGTTCTGTGCATAAAATTAACATTTTTTCCCCCCAAAATACATAACCACTCTAAAATGTGAGAAGCTTATCCTCAGAGTTTAAAGGAAGTCAAACTATCTAGAAGAAAGATCCAGTTTGTCATTTATTTTAAACAGCAGACATGTTTCCTTTTAATACTTAAGAGGCAAAACAATTCAAATCATCTTTTCCCACATTATATTAAAACAAAAAAAAAAAGAAAACCAAAAAAAAAGAAAATAAACCCTCAAACCTGCCAGCCCATAAGCAGCAGAGTCATTTGAGACCACTGGCAGGTGATCCTCAGTTCTGGTACTGACTGACTGCAACAATATTTCCTATTTACGCCAGATCCTTTTGGCTACACATAAATGCTACAGCTGCTTTTCATTTCAGGCTACACATATGGCCATGTTTACATGTTTGCCTGTTTCCTGGTAAACTTCTGAACACACAGAAGGACTGGGAAGGCAGGGAGCACGCTCACCTCGCTGGCTAACGAGGCTGAAATTAGGCCGAATAGGGTGTCACCGTGCCCTTGCTGCTGAACAGACCGTGTAACCTGGTCAGACACCTTCTGATTAAGGGAGACCTTGCTGAGGGACATCTGAGAGAAATTTGCTTATCTGCTGCTCCAGATAATAGAATTTCACCCTTCTGCCACCAGCTGCACACGTTGAAATGTATTACCCAAGTAAGAAGTTATGTCCTAAGAATACATTTATAGGCTTTTGATGTTTGTTCTAAACTTGTGTTTTTAAAAAATTCCAAAAGACACCGGGAGCAGTGCCTGCCCAAAGGCACAACAGGAGTGACTTCAGTTACAGAGGAGTGCTCCACAAATTGACATTCCTCATATCGGCCACCAAATGAGGAAGCCTTGACGTGAGGAGTGTCAGGTCTGGTTCTTTCTACCAGTTCCTCTGACTTAATATTTCAATCAAGCCTTCACTCAGCTAACATTTGCTCTTCAAATTTATTTAAAGACTTTAAATAAATTAGTAGAACAGATAATACCCATTATCAACAAAAGGTATCTGTCACATGTAAAGCAATGCAAAAGGCATGATTAGGAGCAATGTGAATTATGTACATGATTTTTTGAAAACAGATTCATGCAAGTTATAAACCTCATAACCCAGAGCAAAGATGAAAGCAAGGAAAAAAAAAAAAGCTATGCGCCATACTCAGGTTCCAAAACCCAGTCATCTGTCAGAAAAACTCCCTGAAAGAACACACATTCTTTCTTGGTCTAACTGAAAAAAAGGGAAAAAAAAAAAAAGCTGGGGACAGTAGGCAGGGAGAAAAATGGTTTCAAAACGTACCATCTTCCCCAGTGGTCTGATCACAGAATAAAACAGGGGGAAAAGTAATCTACAAAATATCCTTCATGTGTCTCCATGCTCTGGAAATGTGTTTGGACACTGTCCTTCATGCTCTAGCATACAGTACGTTTTACATTGAAAATTTCAGTTGTACCTCGTTTCTATCAGGAGGAATCCGCCGTTCAGCGAAGTCATGCACAAAATTGCATGAAAAGCAAAAAACAAACCCCTCCAAACCAAAAACCCCACCTCGAGAAAATAAGCCAGGCTGTTAACTCTGAGAATCTGAAAGGCACAGACTGAGCAAGGAGGATTCACACCCTGCAGAGCCTCTTGGCCCACTCGAGCAGGTTCTCGAGGGACAGCTCTGCCTCGCGGTACATGTGGGCCAGCACCTCGAGCAGGGCGCAGAGCAGCGGCACCCCGAGGCTCAGCAGTTCGTACAGGTAGGTGTAGTTATAGGCATTGTCCCTGAAATGGAGGCGGGTAGCGCGCAGGACACCATGCATCCAGTCAGACAGGCGGCTGGGCATGGCAAGCAGGTCCCTCGTCACCCGCAGGGGCCAGCCCAGCGTGCCCCGAAAGAAGGAAGGCAGGATACCTGGGGACCTGGCCTCTGGACTGCTAGCAGGGGACAAAGTGCTTTCTGGGCTCATCTCCGTGGCCTTGGCTTCCACTTTCTTCCATGCTTCTATCGCCTCCTTAGACAAAGCATTAAAAAAAAGCATTAAATAAAGCCTTAAAAAAAAAAGCCTTAAAAAAAAAGCATTAAACACAAAGCTCAGATCTGTCATAACTCAACTTTTCTGAAGACTGCAGGCACAAGGACTCAAAGGTCTGCAGGAACATAAACACACGCTTGGCAGACCTCCTCCTGCCCGTGCTACCGGGCCAGAGCTTTGTCCCCAGCTCCAGCAAAAGCACCAACACCCAGACATTTCACAACACTCTTAGAAATGCTCCTAAAGTACGTAAATCCAGTTTCTGCTCCTGCCTTCACGTCTTTATACACATTTTCATTTCCAGTCGCTGCTAAGTTCCAGTTTACTTCGCACAGGAAAAGCTAAATTCCATTGAGAACCAGATCATAAATACACCAAGCTCAGACAGCCAGGTTTGTATTTTAGCACTGATTTTACTGCGCATTAGGTAGAAAACATCCCCCCCCCCCATCTCCCCCCACAGGAGCATTGCACCCCGCTCCACATAAAGCTGCCTCAACACTGCATGAGCAATAGGAATCAATCCATACCTTCCCATGGACCTGTATTGTTGCTCTTCTCTTTCTGTGTTTCGTGCTGATTCTGCAGTGCGTAAAATGAGGTTTACAGTAAAATTTACCTACAAGAGGGGAAAAAATCAGTTACAGGATGTGTTATCTATATGTATATGGACTGAAAAATCCCTGTTGCATCTAGTAAAAAAAATGAAACCAGGATAATGAACAGCTGGGCAGCAAAAGGAATGGGAAACCTGGTACTGAATAACAGCTCCGAATAGGTTTCTTTTACAGATTTGCACATTAGTTCAATAACGCAAGGTCATCTATCTACCACTCGGGTGTAAGATTAAAAAATGGCAAAAAAATAACATCCCATAAATACAAAGTCACAAACCAACACAAGAGCTCAAGCACAAAACCAAAAAACCCTCAAATAATCAGCTCAAGAAGATGTTATTGCAGATTCTTCAGACTGGAAAAGAACCACTTTAACCTTGAATCTTTAATCTTTTGGCAGAGGGAGATCAGGTTAATACTCTGATCTACTCAAATAATGTTGAAGGGGCAAGGGAATGTCAATTCATTTTGATAATTCCATCCCAAACTACAAAAAAAAAGACAAAAAGAAGGCAAACCCCAGGCTCTAGGTGGGATTGAGCACCCAAGATTTGAACTGTTTGTTCTCCAGCAGCCTGGAGCCAGGGATACATTACACTGTGCTTGGCCAGTCCTACTGCCTTCAACTCCTGAACATAACATTGTAAAAGAAATAACCTCTATTCCCTGCATCCCTGTAAATCTGCCACTGTTAGGACTTGTCCTTATAGATCACATTATTTACTGGCCAGTTTTAAATGAGAGATAAGAATAACGCTGTATTATTGGAGAAACCTCATCCCTTTTTCCCCTCCCTTACTACGACCTGTGATTGGAAAAAGTGCACTTTGGTCACTCAGCTTATTTTCCACTGAGGATTTCTTTGTTTAAAGCTCAGGTCTGTCACAGTTTTTTGGAAAGACCAGGACTGCAGGCACAAGGACTCAGAGACCAGCAGGAACACAAACACGCTTGGCAGACCTCCTCCTGCCCGTGCTACCGGGCCAAAGCTTTGTCCCCAGCTCCAACAAAAGCACCAACACTCAGACATTTCACATTGCTCTTGAACAGCTCCTCCATTACCTTCTTCTACATCAAAGGCATAGATTCCTAGGCGGAGTGTTGTGGAGCATATCTCACACTTGAAGCACTCCCTGTGGAAGAAGTGGCCCTCTGCGCTCAGCCGCTCCATGACATAGACCCGCTTCTTGCAGAAATAGCAGATGTCACTCCCCCCGACAGACTTCGGGAATTCTTTTCGCAGAGAACCCTGATAAAAGATTAGAACAGAACATGAAGCTGGGGCCTCACACCCAGATATAAATCCTCGTGCAGGGGGCAGCTGCTTCAGCAGCTTGCAGGGTTGCACAGCACCCTCCAAACAGAATCACCATAAGCACCCATCAGCCTTTTTTATTGCTCATTATTGCAGTTCTGTAAGTTTACGCAGCAATTAATAAATCAGACATCACAAGGACTTCAAGGGGCGACTTTCATGCTGGACTTGCATCCAGCATGGCTCTGGCAGTTCACCAACATTCTCATTACTCAGGTCCAAGAGCAGCGCAGCCCCCGAGCGCTGCCTCACCAGCCCGCACCGCCCCAGCTTGGGGACTCGTGTCTCCCTCGGGAAGTGCAGGCTCACCTCGCCAGCCTCCCACAACAGAGCTGCATCTGGAGCCAGCAAACAGATGCCCTAAAGGCTCAGTTCAGACACACTCCAGAGGAAAATGCAGGCCTGTGCTTTAAGGTCCGGGAGGAAAAGCAGAGTCTTCAGTGCTGCTGTCTGACCCACCCTTCCCATCGCCTCCCCTCAGCCGTGTTCCTCCCAGGGCTACAGCCCGAGCTGGGGCTCGGTTACCTTTAAAAATCAGCTTGTTTCCTACCACACACATTTTTAACACACTCAAAATACAACCCATATTAACAATGTGAAGCTATTTTGAAAGTTTGTTGAAATCAGGCTGGTAGCCAACATTCTTTAATTGCCACAAATCTCGTCCCCTCTTAGCTACACATGCAAAAGGTACAGAAAAGTGAACTAGAAATGGATTAGATGCCACTGGACTTCCCTTTTCTTACGAGGTGTGAGGATGTACTTTGCATTACTGTGTTATGGCTGGTTAGAGGTCGGTACAGAAGTACGTGCTGTGTCTGTCACGTCCATCCCCATCTCCCCCTTTCCACCATCCCTGCTGCCACACGTGGCATGGAGGAGGGAAAGTCCAAGGCACATCCAGACAGCAGCACACAGTCCACACAACCCATCTTCCATTTGCCAGCAAAAGGCAGCCTTGCAACCATTTTTTAAAGTTAGGTAGAACTCACAGTTGTCATTGTCACATTGTCTTGTGCTTAAAAGTTGAGGATCCTACTCCAGATCTGCCATTGGCATCTGTTTTGCTCTGACGGATCATTCGAGAGGAAGAATCTTTCCAAAGGAGCAACCATGCAGATGGAAAAGCACGCAGGGGTGTTTTTAAAAGCAGGGTGTTAATAGATCAGACGGTTACAGTGAAGCTGAAACAGGTGAGTTTAGTGCTGGCTGGTGAGCAAAGTGTCATCACCACAACACAACACCACACAACGCCTTACTTGGCGTCCCAGTACCTGAGAGCTCCGAGCAGAGGAGGCAGCAGATGGAGAGTGAGGAATGGGGCAAGAACCTGCAGCTCTGTCCAGAGACCGCTTCTGAATTGAACACAGAACAGCGTCAGCACTGGGGAACAGCTCTTCAAAGGCAGGCACGGTGATTCAGCACCCGTGTGTTAAAAATAACTGCAGGGGCATGCACTGCACCAAACTTTCTTTAGAAGCCACCCTGAGTAATAATTGTCTCCTGTTACTAATTCTACAGTAATTACATTTAATAAAAGCCTCCCAAAGTTTTAATTCATACAGTCAAGTAATAAAAATATAAATAGAAGATGTGGTGAGCAACATTTCCAGCACATTCACACATCAGCATATTCTGCCAGCGTGCACTTGATTCTTTAAGAGTTACACTAAGACCTTCCATAAGGCTTCAAGTGCTCCACAGCTGGGGTCTTAAGTCAGGATGGCATTTGGGAACACTGCTCTTAAGTCAAGTTACTGTTTCTTTGTGGGTTCAGTCTTACCAGTTCAAGCTGTGGCTTGGGTCTGTGATCGTTCACATAGAGATTTACAAGAACTTCAGCCACAGCTCCGATCGCACGCGAGACCTTTCCTACAGTCGTCTAACCAGGAAAGGGGAGAAGATGAAGGACAGAAGGAAGAGCTTTAGTCACCCTTGAAAGAGAATTTGAAGACAAGAAAGGACAAGAATGGTCTGGACACATGCAAACATGGATAAGGGAGGCGGGAGAAGGAGCAGAGGGAAGCCTGGCAGAGCACAAGCCTGTTCATGCGTGACCAGCGCAGCCCAGCCGGGGCCACAGAAGGCTTCTGTGCAGCCCACACACTTCTCCCTGAGGATCACTGAGAAATTCCTGATGGGAGCAAATGCTTCTCCTCAAGGCCTCTCGCTGTGTCTATGAAAGGCAGAGCTGGGAGCTGCTGCCTGGCTATCTGAGCTGGACATTCTGGCAGATTAAACCCCTATTGTTCACTTGGACTTCTCTGGGACTTGGTTGCTACACTTCAGAACAGGGGTGGGATTAAACTCCACAGTAACACTCCACAAACGGTGACATTTCGGGGAACATTCTATGGAAATGTGCGAGCCAAGTCCCACACAAAAATGCTTTGTTGGTGCTCACAGGGCAACCACTCGCCCTCTCCCCAGTGACTCATTGCAATGCCAGGGAAAACTGGAGAAACTGGGCTCAGGAGAGGGAAACATCTCCTTCAATCTGCTTCACCACCCTGCTGCAGCCATGAGAGTCTTGAGGTTTGAACCAAATGGATCCATCAGGCCTGCAAGGAGACAGCAGTTCCTCAGGCTGTGGCTCCAAAAACTCAGCAGGCAGAGTGAGGACTGCACGGTCCGTGCTTCCCTGCCAAACACGTGCCTGGGGACCGGAAAAAGGGAGGGATGTGTGTGCAGGAGTGTGCGATGGTAGCAGGTAGGCAGGTACTCTGCTCCTGGAGAAAAGGCAGCAAAGACTTCACAGATTTACAGAAATGTTTTCTACCCCCGAATCGAATTTCCTGTAGTGATTTGGATTTCAGCTTTCTAGTCACTGTAAGATCCCACAACCCCTCTGGCAGTGAATGCAGCGAGGGCCACCCTGGTCTGGCCAGGGATCTGCTACTCTGCTTCTGAAGTTAGGGCACTCTTTTTTCCTTGAGGATAAATATATTTCCCTCTCAGAGAGCCCAAATCTTAAGGAAGTTCCTCTCTTCTCAGTGAAATGATTTGTCTACTGCCACCACACCAAGTCCTGCTAATTGGGAAGTTTTAAAATATCAGAAAGTTATCATGAAGAAAGGAGAAAAGTATAAATGCAACAGTATTCGCAATACTTTAAAACAATTTTAAAGCATCTTCTATCAAGTTTAAAATCACCTATAATGCACTGTGGGTGTGTTTTCAAAAATTAATATTGATAAAAATATCCTTGCTAATAAAAAAACTCAAGGGAACATGTCCAACCCCTTACAGCTGCCCTTATGTTTTGAGAATTATCTCATAATTAATATGATATCCAGGCAGGTACAAAATATACATGTTAAAACTACAAAGGCCATTTAAGGGACAGATTTCTGTACTGTTTGGTTTTGTTTAACATAAAAAGACTTTAAAATATTGCTCAATACCTGGACAACTTGTTGGTAACGACTGCAAAGTAAACAGCCAGTTACATATCACAATGCTGTCCTAAGTGGTACACCAAATTATAAACCAACACAAGAAGTGCTACCTGCTCCTACAGGAAAACTGCATTCCTCTGATTTGTTTAAGAACATGGAACAAAAAAATATCTCTCCCCAAATTCTGCAACTCTGAATATGCTGAGCAGTTTCTAGGCCAAGTAGAAGTTCCTGTCCACAAGCTCCAAGATAAAAGAAAGTGTTCCAAGTCAGAGGAAGCAGAAAGTTTACCTTGAACCAGATAAATGCTGGAGCAGTCAGTTAAATAACAAGGCTGTGCTTCAAGTGCAAGTAGTTGAATTTCAGGAAAAGTATCCCTGAGCCTGAACTACACCTTGAAATTCATCAGTTTGGCTGATTTCTGTTCTCCACCCATTGCAAAGATCTATGTCAACATTAAAGCAGTCAAAACAAGACAATTGCATGTTTATACATACTTTAAAAATGCTGTTAAAAGGAAATGTTCCTGTAATGAATGTGGATTCACATTCCAAGTAAAAGCAAGTGGGATTTTAATTTAGTTTAGCAATGATGCCCTTAAAGCCATGCTTTAACTTTTGGTCAGCCCTGACTTGGTCAGGCAAGAGATGCTTGTACATCCCTTCCACCAAAACTGTTCTGTTCTGTTCCAGTGCCACTCAGTCACCAACCAGCAGTATCAGGGCAGGACGAGGATTCACCAGGGCAGCCCCAGGAGCACCTGCCACCCTCGGAGACACACTGAGCATGTCTTTAGTGCCCCACGGAGCACGTCCTTAGTGCCCCTGAGGCCACTGCTGTGCCTGGAGTCACACACAGCTCTGGAATGCTGGGCCACTGCCTGCTGCTCACAGCTCAGGCAGGTTTAGACCAGCAGCTCTAAAACCTCTGCTGAACAGGAATCTTAGAGAGTTCCCTTACGTGGTGGATTTCAGGAAACAACCAGAAAACACTTAGAAATCCCAAGTGCCTGTGATTTACTCAGCCTGCTGACCTGCCAGGGGCACGCTGCGTTTCGGCAGGCTGAGCAGGGTGGTTGTGAACATGGGAAGGGAAAGTTGTCTCCTGTATTTCCCTCTGCTATTACTCAGGGCTGCACAGCCAGCCAAGAGAGCCTCAGCAGCATTCTCATAAAACAAAGGAAACATGCTCTCTGCCTCCAAAAGCATACAATGCTTTCCCTTTGTTCCTTGATATCCTTAATGATTTTCCTGGGCTTATTTTGCTTTGAGGGTGATTTATTTACTTTTGGGACAACCTGCTACGTGTATTTTCCCTCTGAGATAAACAACATTTGAGTAATAAGTTACTGTGGGTAGGAAACACCCAAGCCCTGCTTACTGCTGGTAATTAGAAGCACGTCACTGAAGGGAAGCAGTTGGTCCAAGCTCTGCAGGGAGCAAACTGATTGCAACAACTTCACAGCTCTTAGGACACGCTGTGTGGGTTCACTCATGCAGAGCTCAGATGAACAGAGTTTTCTGAAGGTCAATCCAACTTCAAGCAGAAAACAGGAGTAATCAAAGCCCAGCCTGTAATATAATACCTGCTGATTCACAATTCTACCTACGTGAATTTTGACAGCTGACTGAAGCTAGAAGGTACTTTCGATTATTCCCTGGTGTATTGCACAGAGAAGGTAATTCTTAATAAGCTGTAATGACTGCATGCCTTGAAAGAAACAATATGGTCCCACAGCCTTCTTTTCAAAGGTTCCTTTCAGGACTTAGACTTAATAACAAGTTTCTGTAATTAGGCAGGATGAGTTCATAGCCATCCTTTTCAGTAACTGTGCCACCGTAACTAATGCTGTTCCACTGAAAACCCAACAGGTGCAAGGGCTCGTCATGGCTGGCAGCAACCCCAGAACTCACCTGAAATGAAAAGGACAGCCCTAGCTATTTAAAACCATGGGAGGGTGCTGATATTTATAGGTCACACATCATGAAGCCTTACAGAACTCCAACCACTTCTTCTGCCTTCTGGTTTTCTGCTGGGGAAAAAGCAAAACCCTGGAAGCAACACACAGGAGCTCTCCCTGTTGGTTTATCAATCCCAAAACACTTTCTGATGCTGAAGTCCAGACTTGGCTAGCGATAATTCTCAGAACAGAGACCAGAATTACAAATTCTGAGACCTATAACCCCCTCAAGATAACACAGGCACAGGTAATTCCTGGTATATATTCACAGCATAGAGGAACAAACATATTGCTGAATTAACATGCACTGCACTTGAAAATACACACTGTGCATCTGAAATATTCTTGCATTTTATTTATATAGCACTGCACGTTTGGTCAGTGTTTCACAGAGTAGGATAAAATTTTCACATTCTGAAAAGCGTGCAATCTGTAAGGATAAAACACAAGGACAGCAAAGTGACCATGAAAGATTCTATTACGTGACCACGGACAAATTCCATCACCACATCTGCCCCTGACAGGAGGAGCAAAACATCACCTGTTCATTACCAGAGCTTCTGTTAAAAATCCTCCCAAATGCCACACAAAATGCAGCACATTCACAGCCATGAAATGCATGCAGTGTGCAGGGCCCTGTGCCCGTGCGACACGTGGAGCTGTGCATGCAGGCATGGAGATGCTCGTGCATGCACATCTGCCAGCACGTCCATGCAGCCCTGCTGAGCCAGCCAGACGTTCACCCGCTGAGGTGAACACCTATTTACTGTGCTGGTGACACAACTCCATTGTCTTGCTTCAGCTGTGCTGCGCTCTGCCAGCATCTCCAGAGAGAGCACTTTCCAACTGAAGTAAACCCAGCCTGAGCGAAACCAAGTCACAGCAAACTATTGCCACACCATCTAAATACAACAGCAAACTAATAAAGGCTGTCAGTGCACCTTAAACAAAATGCAGTTTCTAAAATATCCAAAAAAACCCATTGCTCAGGACACAGGTTCTCCAAGAAAAGGTGCTGAAGTCCCCAATAAATTACTGCTCACAGAGTTTCCATATGATTAAAAGCCTAGTTCTCATATTCTAAAGGGCTTTTCAGATAGCTTGGGTTTGTTTTGGTTTGGTTTTTTTTTCCTTCTCTTTGCAGAGTCACAATAGTTCTTCAAATCAAATGAGCATCAGCCCCCAGTCTTTTGGAAACCATGACTTAGCTTAAAACCCATCACATGCTATTCCTCTTAGGTCATAAAAAGTAAGAGGCAAATCCAGGCAGAGGAATTACTCTGAAACTGAAGGGAATTAGGGGATTACTGCAGCAAGGCCCTGCTGAGCTTGCAGTGTCCTTGAAGGGCCATGCTCCCCGTCCTTCCCTGGGGACTGGGAGCCAGGCAGAGATCCCAGCACAGCCCATTAACATCAGCCCAAGCAGCCAGAAGTGAGGGTCTCTGGCTCAAGCGTCACCTCTGTCATTCAGAGTGTGGATGTTTCCTCTCCTTAAGCTCTGCTGATACAGAGAACTGTATCCTGGCTATTAACATGGAGCAGTTTAAAGTACAAATAATTAAACAACAGTAAAACATCTGCACTGGGAAGTGCTCGTACACTTCTAAGACATGTGCTCTGGTTAAAATAACCATCCCTGTGCAGGTTTTTCCCTGCAGACCAGACAGATATTCTTCTGGGAAAAATCCCAAATACCACCCAAGAACAACTACCCAACCCCACAGCACCCAGTCTGCCTTCTCCAGCACGCCTGTGCTATCATCCCACTGCAGATCATTTAGAACAAGCAGCAATGCAACATTTTCAGAACTGAAGTAAAAAAATGGCAACTACTTGCTTTGTTCTTCAGCTTTTACCTGAGCCATTTCTGATGACATTTCTCTTACAAACATGCAGAACTAACAACAGTAAACAGAGTAAAGTTTGATCTAAATGTGAATTTCACAACCTATACAACAGGTCTGCTGGCAGCACCTTCCATCCAAGGCATTTCTCAAGCAGCTTGAGTACAAGTTTGGGTTTTACATGAAAAATCTCTTAATAGAGTACCTGTTGAGAAGAAACAGCAGAGGAAGCTGAACCAACAGATGATGAAGCAGCAACAGCTGAATGATGAGGTGGAGGGCAAGAGGGAGTTGGGGGCTGAGAATGGGATAAGCCTTTAGTAGGTAGCTTATTCTGTGTAGAGCAGAAACAGGAGAGTTACCAAGAGACAGTGACATCAACACAGGTTAAGTTCACAGTCATGCATCAAAACCCCAGAAAGATAACAACAAAGACAGCTCTACCCTTCTCTCTACTTCTGCACAGCAAGGACCCATGGAAATCAGCACGGCATCTTCACGGTAAATGGTATTATTGTGCTGATTTTTTAACAGAAGTATTCACAGTGGGCAGTAAGGTGAGAGAGTGCTGGGAGAAAGCACAATGCAATCCAGGAAAACCAGAGTGCACCAAGCACCGCTGCTCACCAGCTGATGGGAAACTGGGAGCCAGCAGTGCGTGCTTAAGCACCAGACAGTTTATTCGAACACATTTCTCTCCTGCTAAAGCACTCTGATTGGCTTGATGATTCAGATTGTGTTTTAGGTTAATTAAATTATACAATGATATTTGAACAACACCTTTTACGAGTTTCAGTGGAATCCACATTACTTTTCAGATCCACACAGAATGAAAGATAAAATTAAAACCACTGCAATTTTTTGCCCTTCATGAATTCTTATAGGTCTTCCAATTCAGCAGTTCTTCAGGTGCAAAACTTAAAATTCACCTTCGGAAACTCCATGTGTCCAAACATTGAGGCGAGATGTGCTGCTTTCTCTTTAATGTTCTTTTTATGGAATTCCCTATTTGCTATGGTCTGAGCTCTTTTCTGCAGGGACAGCGAGGGAAGGACAGCCAAGAAAAGAAAGAGAGAGATTTCAGTTAGAACCACGTCCACCACCAGAACACAGAAGTTTGTAGAAAGACTTCTTAATTGTCTTAATACAACCCACAGTGAACAGAGAAAAGGCCAGCAAAGCCAGCAAGAACACAGTACACAGATTATCACAGGCAGGTAGGAGACAGGAAGGAAAAGAAGTGGCTTGTCACCTGTTTCATTTTTTCCTCCAGGTGCTGAAGACGTTCAAGCACTCCAGAAAGTACAAAGGCAGCGGAACAGGCAGACGCCAGAGTTTCAGAGGTTTCTGACAGACTGGGCTGGGGATCTGCTTTCTGCACAGTCTTTGCTCTCCTGGCCATATGATCAGAACCATTTAAAGACTGTTTGGGCTCCCTGACCTCGTGCTCACTCCTAGCTACCACCTGAAACTGGGAAACACTTGAAGTGAAAAAAAATCTGCTCTCTGCACTGCCATGGAGTACATGCAGCTTTTAAGGATGCTCCCGAGAGCGCAGCACGGTCATGCATAAAACTGGAATTTAAATGTTCTCACATCACTCTCTGCACACTGTCTGCTGCACCTCTGGTGCTTGTGCACATGCACTGGGATAAATCACAACTTCTGCAGGCTTTGACATCCTTCTCTAGGTTTGAGAGATTTTGTGAATAACCCCAGACGGCAGCAGTGCAGAACTACATCTCCTTCCAGGGTTTACAGCAAAGGTTTGGGGTTGGTTTTTTTTTTTTTAGCATCACACCTGCCTGAAGCTAAGCTTCTAATCAAATTATATTTATAAGGATTTTAACAGTAGCTCTTTCCATAGTTCCAGATCTAGTCTGACCCAAGTCAGGTTATAATGCATTTCAGATTACAGGAATATTCTGAGGAGTTCAGAACACGTCTCTGAATTTGAGTTTTCACACAAAATAGCTTCTGATCTGCAGATTTCCGCATGCAATACAGATCTCATTTCACTGCAGACTGCTCTTGAAATGCCCCTGCAGGATGTTTACTTAAATTCAAAACTCTGATGGAAAGTGAGTATCAATACTGTTTGAGATGAGATTGCTTTCTGTGAAAGTACTAAGAGAAGAACAGACTACATCTTCAAAAAATTTTGCAGTATCATATATGTGGGGAAAAGAGCTTTTAGCAGAAATTCTTATCACAAGTTCTACTTATAGAAATAAAACACCTGGGCATCAATATCAGCTTTTCAATGCTCAAGCTTTTCTGTTAGACATTTTTGCCAGGTTTCTCTCTTAGCCTTATCATTACAATAGCCCAAAGCATCGAGTACATGCACAAATTTTCAGGTGCTGCTGTAGAGTTCTCACATTCAATTCAGCTGTGTAATTACACTTACACAATTTGGAGTCTAGATGTGGCAATACAGAAATAAACACTTATGTTTTCAGGGTATTTCCACACTCTCAGAGAGTTTTCCCGGAGAAGCCAGTGTGAAAAAGCCTTGAACTTTTAACGTGCTTTGCACAATTCTTTCCCGTTGCTTTGTGCATTGTGTGGTTGTGCAATGGCAGCGAGGTGCCAGCAGCAGGAGAAGTGCTGTGCTTGCCAGGTGCCCCCCACACGGGTTTCCTACCTGCCTTTTTGGCTGAGGTGGAAGAAGGCTCGGATCCAGAGGCTTAGCAAAGCGAGGATTAACAGGAGGGTCAGAAGAGAGCAGGGCTGGTCTATCTGTTAGCTCCTTGTAAAGCATTTTTAAAATTGCAAAGACAGAGTGAAGGGGGAAAAAAAAGAAAAGGAAGACAGTAAATAGGATTCAAAGAATTTCTGAGGCAGAAAGAAATAAAAGCTGCTTTTAAAGACACATTACTAGGAAGCTTAACAACACATTTTGCAGATTTCTGACACCCACCCACTTTATTAGCAGCTACTCCTATCAAAGATATACTTAAAGTTGAACACTTTCAGGATTTTTTAACAGAATTTATGATCTAAACTTCCTTCAGCATGGCCAGGGAAATCTCTGGCCGCTTACCACACACAGAAAGCTCGGGGCATTGGCAAGTAGCCAGGCAGTGTGCAAACAACTTTGGTTCAAGGACAGAGAAAGTCACTGGGCATCTATAAAGCCTACACTACTGGAGGACCTGGATATTCAAATACACAAATGGATACAAGGACTAAGAATTAAGAAAGCCACCATCTTTGTCAGAACACCAACACCTTGCTTATCCTTCCTGCAGATCTTTCAGGTGATGCATCCAAACTCTGCTCTTTCAGACTGTTTCTGGCTGAAGTGTGATTTCAGGCTTCTCACCCCTACCTTGGCAGTACGGGATTGTTTTTAAAACACCTCCAGTCACACCAACAACAAACCATGGAAAACGCTGCACAATGCACAGATGTGTTCCACTCTGCCTAGTTTTGGAATGCAAATGGCAGCCAGACATATCTTGCAAAATATTAGGTTCCCTTTTGACACTTCCTAGATTTCCCACAAAGACAGACTCCACAGCATATGCAGTGTCCTTCATTTGAAGAATATGGGCAACAGCAGGCCTTCTGCAGTGCAATATGCAGCCAGCTTAGACTTCCAAATCACACAAATTTCTACAGGTGACTGACATGAGACTTCTACACACTGTTACACATAGTAGTACATCATATTTATATGCATTAGTCAACCTATTGGAGTTGGTTTTGTTCACCAAGTATTAAGAGAAATACTTTTAATTTGCATAAAGTATTAAAAAAAACAACCCACTTCAAACACCTAACAGGTCCCTTTTTTCCCTTGGAAATCTGCATCCCTTTCACAAGGAGGGACTGCAGTACAATTTCAAAGATGACTTTCATGTTCACCTGTGACCCACCTGTCTCCTCAGAATTGTGTTTGAAGCGTTCTCTTCGAACTTTGCCAGCAGCTGAGTTGCCATTGATTTGACTTTGTTCTGGTTCATCCCCTCTCTGCCATCACTCTGTTCCTTCCCAGCATTTGTCCCTTGGCTTGCAAAGCCTGAAGCCTGCAAGGAAACAACAAACTGTGTTTTTCTTAGGTTTTCTACAATGCTCATGAAGAGAGAGGAGGAGAGAGATAACAACCTTATCAGCAAAGGGGGAAAGGAAATACAGTCTACAGTATACTAAAAATGACATGCTTAGCATGCAAAAGTCACCAAAAAATATTTTCTTGGGTCCCAGAGTAGAGGAAAAAGGAACATTAATCAGTGCTGCTACTCATAAAGCAGAGTCACAAAGGTAACTAATCAGAGAAGGGCTGGAAACCACGCTGCAATGCAAACTTCTCAAACAAAAAATTGTCTAAATAGCTGAGTTAGGAAAAGGAAAAAAACCCAATACCTTAAATGTTCTTGTGTCAGAATAAAAACCAGTGCAATTTAGCTAATGCTCTGCTCCCTACCAAATGATTTGAATTAATTTAGCTCTTCTTTAGTGCACACCACAGTAAATTCGGGGTTTTAGGGGAGAGCTTTGCTCCTGCCAAGCTCAAGGCCAAGTCTTGGCCCCCCAGCTCAGGTGCCCAGCAGGGAGCTGGACACAGGTGGGCACGGCCAAACACCAACCTCCTCGAAGACACCGAGGAGTCCCTTCCGACGCCTTTTGTTCGTCTCGTTCTCCTCTGTCTTCCCTTCAGCCTGGAAGGACAAAGCCAAAACATGTTCCATGGGTCACTGCAGCAGCCTCCGAGCTCCCCCAGCAGTTCCTCCCGGGATAACAAGGTCCAGCACCAGGAAGGTGAGGTCTGTCCTGTGCCCAGCTGGGCACACCCAGGGGCACAGTGCCAGGGTAAGGGGGTCTCATTGCCCTGCCAGACCCCCCAGCTCAGCAGGACTGCTCCTGGTGGCAGGTACCAGGGCAGGGAATGCTGTCCCACAGACCCCCCAGCTCAGCAGGACCGCTCCTGGTGGCAGGTACCAGGGCAGGGAATGCTGTCCCACAGACCTCCAGCTCAGCAGGACTGCTCCTGGGGCAGGTACCAGGGCAGGGAATGCTGTCCCAGAGCCCCTGAATGGGAGCTCTCCCTGGACTCCAGTGGTGAGAACACGTTTGCATGCTCTGCTGAACACCGGCCCTACAACTTGGGTGTTGGTCTTTGCCTCTTTCAGTACCAGACAGTTTGTAATTCATAAAGCACTAACACTCCTTGAAAACAGAGGTTTTACAGCATCAGCTACTCTGTGGATTTTCAGCTAGACTGCACGGTTTTCCAGAGAATTAACAGAATCCAGAAACCCCTCACTACAACCCCAAAATCTCCCTTAACCCAGCTATCTGCATGCAGATCATGAATTCACAGCACAGTCACACTTCCTTTTTGGAGCAATTACTGACTGACTTAAAGGTCTGTCTCCCTCCTAAGTTCCACCTCCCTGACTTTGGCTGAACATTACAATACTTAAGCAAGAAAATTGCTTCTTTTGCGCTCAAGCTACGCAAATATTTCACATTTTACTCAACTAGAGATTACACAAATCAGTAGTACTTCATACTCAGTCTGCACAAACTTGAAAAATAGTCATTGCTTGGAAATTTTTATCACTTCTTATAAAATTCAGTTGTGAAGTTGATACAGTGATAATTTATGAACAATAAACTACATTCCACTTATTTGCATTTGCCCACGCTGTAACTTAATGCCTGCTCAGTCAACTTAAAAAAGCCCAAATAGGAATAGAGAGAGAAAGATCAAAGAATGCAGGCTTCCTTCTTACATGCAGACTGTTGGTAATAAATCATTAGGCAGTGAATATGAGTAATCCCAAACAACTGGGCAAACACCAAAAGCATCAGATGACAATATTCCGATTGCTTTCTCTGCTGTGCTGCATTGTCTCTCAAGCAGCAGCCCAGTACAACCCAGCTTCCCACTGCCTACAGCCACCAGCCTGCCCAGAAAGGTGAGCACAGAGCAGCACCAGGCACTCTGCAGAACAGCCTGGGCCACAGAAAAGCAGATTTTGCCTGAGTCAAAGGAGCAAGCAAGGTGCTGCCTTTCAGAACGGTGACATGAAGGACTCTCTTTAACACACTGACAAAGCACTGAAAGACAAAGCAATTTAATTGCTGAGCAGGACTCCAAAAGGGCTGCGCCCTGTATTGTGTAAACACCTCCATTCATTTATTAGTCTGGAGCACAGGAAATCTCAGTTCCTCTGCAGCCGGGCTGACACTCCGAGGAGGATGGAAAACATGATCCAGCTCAGCTCAGGCTGCCAGAACAGCAACAGCCACAGCAGCTCCGGGCCCTGCTCCCCGGTCTCTCCCAGCCCGTGCCCAGATAAGGGTCCCTGCTCCAGCCAAACCAGAGCACAAACTGCACGCCACGGAAAGTTCAGCCAGCAGCACTCCGTGCTCTCCTACAGCTTGGACAGAACATCAACCATACAAACACCTGGATAAAGCTCTGCACCACTTTCTGCAGGGGAAAAGGAAAGAACCGTAAAACCAAAGCTACAGCCGAACTGAACTCGAGCAGCTGCTTCCCAAGGAGCTTCACTTCCCAGCTAGCTTTAGATGGTTATGGCACTCCCAAGCCTGTCCTAACCCAAGCCCCGTAACCCACCTTGCTCACATTCACACCCTATCCATGCCAGAGCTGCAAAACCTCACACGAAATGCCTTGGTTCCCAAGCTGATTGGGGAAACACCACTTCCACATCTCCCCTGTAGTGTGAAACCAGAGGGGCCCTTCCAGCAAATCACCTCATGCTTTCATGCACTGCCAAAAACTACAGCTCCTGCCGTGACAGAAGGCTTCTTTCACGACAGGAGGTCAATCAGAGGCTGCATGGCTCAGTAATGGAAAGCTCTCCCCACTGCTAAAAGTCTATTTACTTCTGCAAACAACTCACTGAAAAACAACAGCATGGTCATGATAGAGGTTTTCCTTCTGAAGAAGTCAACCACAAAAAATAGCAAAGTTTATTTTGCCTGTTTGGTTTCTCACTGCTTGGCTATCTGGGAACTACATCACTTAGTTTTTTGTGTATGTGGGTGGCAGGGAAAAACAAAGGATATATCCTAACAAGGATATATGAAGTTACTGGAAAATTGACTGTCCACAGGTTTTGAAAATGTTTGTGGATGGAAAATATTCAAGACAAAAGTCAGTCTAGGAAGTATCTGGAAATTCTTGAGCAATTCTTCAGGTAAAAAAACTGAAATCCCATTTCTACAAGACAGGAGAGCAACAAATTTAAATAGCAATATATTAAAACACTGAGAAATGCAGCAGACATGTACATGTATTAACTCAGGCCTCTGTAACGCTTCAAGGCTCAGCTGTCTTTAACCACAGCATGTGTGGGCATGGATTTTTTATAACACAGGGACATAACAGGGCCTGTCAGTAAGTCTTCATTAATAAGTGACCAGAGAGAAGTACATGGGCATGACTAAGAGATGTTATCCCTGCTGCTGATCAGCCTGCCCACTGCTTGTTACCACTCCAGGATTCTTCTGTAAGAGTTGGAAAACTTCCCTTCAGAACCTTGGCAGCATCCACAAACTGTGTAGATCACTGGTTGTTTTTTTTTAAAGCAGCTCTCCCTCCCAGTGAATAAACAGTCTAGCACAGCAGTGATTATTTAAACTGGTATATAACAGAATGGCTGTATATTTAATTCTAGGAACACAGAGCTACAGAACTCTTTTTCTTACAGGTAGAAATAGCGCAGAAAAATTATAGCAGTCTATATATAAACCCCTTATTTCTGAGCCTGAAAGTTTATTTTCATCTTTTGAGAAAAAAGACTCATAGGGCAAGTCTTTCTTCACAGCTTACCTTTGGTACTCGTTTTCGTGGCAGAGTTAAATTGATATAATTATTAAAGATGAAATTCGACGATTTTGCTGAACCAAGATCATTATTTTCTCCATTTTGCTTCTCAGCAGCATCTGTCAAAAAAATTACTGCTTAGGATATTTACTTAGAGTTGATTTTAAATTATTTCAACTAAGCCAAAGCTTTGCAGTTGAGTGCTGGTAGCAATTATATGTAAGAAACACAGGCAAGTAAAAATAAATACATACAACGTGGGGTGACTTTTTTAAAAAAAGGAAGAGAAGCACACAGGCACGAATGTACCAGGGACCACACCAACAGCGTGATACATGACCCTCGTGATGTCAAGCAGCAGTTATCTAGCTGCTCCTGTTCCCTGAAACCACCGAGGGCCCACAAAACCTCGGTCTTTCATCAAGTTTTCCCCTTCCCTGTGTGCAGCCCAAGGCTGCAGACTGCATGGCAGAAGGGCTCAGCTGGGAGAGGGCTCTTGGCTCCAGGGCAGTGCTCCTGAGCAGCCTGGAGGAAGCGTTTCCCCTTCCCACACCTCCCAACCTTTCGGGACGGCTGTGCCTCACCGACTGCGCGCAGCGGCGTGCCCCGGAACAGCTCGTAGAACTTGGACAGGTACAGCACCATGCTGAGCTTGTCGGGCTCCCCGGCCGAGCCCAGCTCCTTGCCTGTGGTCACTGGCGGGATGCCGAACTCCCGCTCGGCCACATCGAACGCCAGCTGGTTGTTCCTGACCACATCCTCCTCGTTCAGAGCGTCGAAGTCACTGTGGGGACAGCACAGGGGCATCAGGGGGTTTGTTCTCTGCTCCCCTTGGGCACACACAGTGCGCTCCTGTGCCCGTGGCAGGGGGGCAGAGCAGCACTGGGAACAAGGGCACGGGTGTTCCGCTGGGTCAGAGCTGCGGAGTGCACACCATACCAAAGAGCCTCACACACACCCCATTACTGCAAATACTGCCTCTGCCACAAACGTGATTTGCTTCCTCACTGAACTGGAGCTTGACACAGTCCCACAAAAAAGGATCCTCTTTGTTATGGAGAAATGCAGTCCTTCCTCAGGAGTGCTAAGAACCCTTTTTCCCTCCCCAAATGCAGCTGCACTACTACAGACTTCATCCATTAGCAATTGATTCCTCAGGTTTGATTAGTTCTATAACTCAGCAAAGCCAGGAGGAATCAATCTAGGATATCATTTTATGGACATAGCATGTTGGATGTGTGTGCACACACATGCACAGGCACCACCTTTCCTTTTTTAAGGTGTTACACACACAGTCTGAGCAGGGACCTCCTGTCCAGGTCATAACTGAATTTAGCAGTGCACTAAATAACTACATCACACATCTGGAACTCCGTCATCCACTCTCTAATCCATTTTCTATGGGACCTATTCTACGACTCTGATCTTTTGAACAGCTTCCAAAATTCATGATTAAAATAAACATGTGAATAAATTACAAAGCTCCAGGCAGGACAGTTTCTTTCTCCTCGCAATGGAATGTGGGTTTTTGAATCCCCAAAGAATTTTTCCTCTTCTCTCACCCACCCACTGCCCATTTCTGGAGCTGGG
This sequence comes from Pomatostomus ruficeps, assembly GCA_013400735.1. NCBI lineage: Eukaryota > Metazoa > Chordata > Aves > Passeriformes > Timaliidae > Pomatostomus > Pomatostomus ruficeps. Next base: position 196,733 of record VYZT01020523.1, read on the forward strand.
GGCTGTCACTGGCAGCCACCTCTCTCGCCTGCCTGGCTTTCATCTGGCCAAGCCCTCCAGCAGGCTTATTGAATACAAAAAGCCAACAAGATCCAAACACAATGTTAATTAAACAGCAGGAGGTCTGTTAGCTCAGGAAGATAAATTTATCGACTTTGTAGAGAGATCCGTGGAGAGAACGTTTTCCACAGGCAGCAAAGATTACTTTGCTTTCTATACCCTCTCCCCACAAAGCATCCATAATTCTAATTGTTTTAAACTAACACAAGGCAAAAAAAAAAAAATCCTGTTCTTAAAATCTTAGCTCTGCCTCTGGCAAAACTGTACAAACAAGCACCCTACGTACCACTCCTATTTTTTCCAATTTATCACATCTCATAAAAGAGCTCAATCGTTCCTCTCATTTATCCACAATAAAGGGAGGCTGCAGTAATTAATGTGTGACTCCCCAGTCTCTGTAGGAAGACAAGGGAATGCATCCACTGCGTTTTGGAGACTGGTGAGAGGAGAGAGTCACCCCCTGAGTGCACCCAGCAGGGCCAGCAATTGCCATTCCTGGGCACCTGGTACACACTGACCCTCATGGATCTAACTAAGGGACATTACAGAATATTCAGCTGCGTGGAGCTGGGTCATGCAGCATAAGGGCCCCAGAAACGCTGCCAGAAGGGGAATGCTGGCTCACACTCAATCCCCAGGGCAGAGAGTTTCCAAGGCCCAGCCCTTGCTGTGACCACGTGGAAGGGCTCTGTGCTCTCCTGGACAGAGCTGTGCAAAGCCTCCCCCTCCATGGTCCAGCATTTCCCTACCTGACCATCACAGCACCACTCCAGCACGTGGAGGATGGCTCATTCCAGGCTCACCCAGCATTTCTGGACACGTGACCGAGCCTGATGGCTGTGGTTTCAAAGGAACACTAAAAACCTGTCTCCAGGGACCCAGGAACGCAGCTCTGCACATTCCCCCAGCGCTGCAAATCTCGTTTTAAATAGGCACAGGACTCCCACAAACGTGATAAATCATAGCCTTCAAAGCCTCCCCAGCTCTTTGAAAGCATATATATTTCACTTTAAACGGCATGCAAGGACATAGAGAAGAAACAAAGCAAAACCAATCCTACCCTCTCCACCCCCAGATGTGGCCACGGTGTGCACTCCCCTGCAGACAGCAGCCACAGCAGGGGCCTGCAGAGCGTCAGGGCTGCTCTGGCTGGTCTCACACCACACTCTGGCAATGCCTCACCCAAGGAGATCCCAGATGGCACTCACATGAGGTCAGGCCTGAAGCGATGGATGATTGCACACAGAGCAAGGCCACTCTTCCAGGAGCTGGTCAGGTCGGTGACATTAACATTTCTGTACCCCTCTGTCTGCTTCTGGCACCACGTCAGGAGCTTGTTGGGCCGGATATCTGACTCTGCACAACCAGGAGAGCAAACACTTCATCACTTTTTGCATGCTCAAAAGGCCATGAACGTTGAACCACAGCAAACATGAGGTGCCACTTACCTTGTCTCGTGAGATTCACCGATCTCCTGATGGAGCTCACTCTCTCAAGAGGACACTGCTGCAGCTCATTGGTGACATATAATTGTCTCACCTACAAGGAAAAGCAACCACCAGCACAATGTCAGACAAAAAACCAGTTTTGCGTGCAGGTTAACTTTATCAGCAGCTGGTTCTAAATTAAGGAGTCTGCCGAAGATTTTGTTTACACACTCCTTGCAGCTCTATTTATCCTAGACAAAAAAAGAACTGATTTCACAAGCAAGCCTTTTAAGTACTGACCTGGTGAGGTCGAACGCAGCTCGAGTTCAAGTTGGGGTATCTTGTTCCCGGGTCAATGGTGTACTGGTCAAAGTTCTTATTAATATTTTCAGGGGTCGTCTGAGGCAAGAGTCGATAAATGCTCTCTCTTACAGAGGAAAAAGATGCAAGAGTTATGTAGTAAAATAAATATTTATTATATAAAGAGATTGGGGTTTTCATACAGCTGCCTGAACCTTATTTTGGTTCTGGCAGGACAAGTGTTACGGACTCAATGCATAATGGATCCATCCCATTTCTTATCCCCACTCAGCAGAAGGATGCCAGACAGAAAAAGGACAAGAAGACAGACTCTTAGAGCTTATGCCCGTAGTTTCCTGAGGCAGGAAGTGAGCAAGAAAAAGAAGGGGGGGGGCGGGAAAAGGAGGTTACATCATCCAGTCATCTGGTTTTGCTTTAACATCCACTCAAGGAGTAACCTCTTTACCACATAACAGCACTAAATCCTGTCATCCTGCAATTCCTATAACCACCACAGCTTTTTTTACCGTGCTGCTCGATTTTCCATTTGGGACTAGGCCATGTTTGAGTCATCCCACAGGCTTCTATCTTAACACTCCTCAAGTGCTGCAGTCAGTAAAGCTCCTGCTTCGTGGCCACAACCACGACTGTTCCTGTCATGCATCTGCCCCAAAACAGCCCAGGCAGCTGGAGCAGAGCAGGGAGGCTGCCAGCAGACCAAAGTCAGCAAATTCAACCACCAGACCACAGTGACACCAGGACTGCTGCTGTACCTAACAGCAAGTTTTATATTCCAGTCAAAAAAAGCTTCTGGTGCAGCACTGTAACAATTCTCCTTTGCCACGTATTTATCAGCCTGAAGAGAGCACCAGGGCTACCAAGCCAAACTGCAGAGTTAAAATCACAGAGAGCAGCTTGGAAAGCTGTTAGTGTTGAAGAATTTATTTAGACTCCTTTCAGGATTTTTTTTTTTTCTTTTAATTCTTATGATAAAAAACCCCAGGTGTTGAGATGGTTGGAGGTTTGGGTTTTTTTGCTACAAGGTCTCTTCGGTTTATTTCCTTAAGGATCACACTTGATTAAGAGACATAAATCACTGATTTAAACCCCCATAATATTTCCCCTGGTGGCATTCTGACACCCACTGCCTTCCACCACTGCTGTGAATCTCTAAACACGGGAAATGAGGCAGCACTCACCGTTCAGCCAGGATCTCCAGCGGGGGCTTGCCCTGGGCCCAGCTCCGCACCATCCACGCCGTGTCAAAGGCAGCCAGGAAGCCTCTTGCACAGCCGGTCCCCATGGGCCAGAAGGGCTGCAAGAAGCATTCACACTTTAGTTCCTTGTCTTTCTGAAGTTACTACAAAAGTCACTTTCAGTGCAAATTTGGAGTCCAGTGTTCCACACTGTCTTGGAAAAACAGCCCAGAAAGAGTCAAAATGTGACACACGCAACACTTGCAGGTTTTGAATGTGTCTCTTCTCTAAGGTTTAGGTAAGGAAAAAAGATCACTTTTTTCACTTATTCCTTTTAACTTCTAAATTTAAAAACAAATTTCGTAGCCTCAAAAGGTGAAGGCTGAAAAAAAAAAGAAGACTCAGGAATTATTTAAGGAAAAAAGGAAAAAAAAAATGCCCTTCTCATCTGCTAAATTTGCTTTGGACTGTATTTTTCAAATGCCTCAGGCTGTCAGCATGAGATTAAAAAAAAAAATTGCAACATGCACTTTTCACTTCAGAAAGAAAAGAAAGGGAACATACTAAGGCAAAAAGACTGCAATAATAATTTGGATCAAGTTTTTGTCTATGATGGAATTCAGGAAAATTATGCCATGCACCCAAGCTGAGGACACAGAGCTCACAGTTTTCAGACAGAAACACAACTTGCATAAAGCAAAATGGGATCTCAGCCAGAAGCTGCCAGCCAAGCCTTAGCTATGACAAACTACAGCATAAAAAAAGAGAATAGAAAAAAAGAAAAAAAAAATCTATTCCAAAGAAGGTACCACTGTCTCAGGACATGTAAAAGAGGATATTTCATATTAGAGGGTAGATTGAATGGTTGGATTAAGGAAATAAAATAAAAAAATTAAAAATACTACTTAGAAGGCATTCCAAGGTGTACCTCAAGCAAACTGTCTCCAACAAGCGCCACCAGGAGCTGATGCCTGTGCCTCTCTCTCACCAGCGCAGCGTTTTCAGATGCATACATGGAAGTAAAATCAAACATTGCCACATCTGGCTGGCCATAGTGGTTAATCGCAAAGTCCAGGGAAGGCAGCTGGTAGTTGGTTGCAAAGTCAGCAGCTTCCCTGGCGTAGGACAGCAAATTGCTCTGGTTCACGTTCTCCCCGCAGAGCAGCAGCTCGGTATCCACGGAGTCCTGCAAGGACAGAAGGGTGTGGGATGGGGCACTCAGGATCCTCCCTGCCCTGGAACTGCAGTCCCAGCACCACTGGGAGCCAGGCACCCCACAGCAACAAGGAACAAGCAGGATTGTCATGTCCTGCAGGAAGCCAGGCACAAACACAGGCACCAGGCACCTCCCTGCTGGCTCTGAGCAAGCAGCTCTGTTTGCAGTGTAGTGTTAAAGTGTCTCCCGGTCCCTTGGTTATGTGCTGCTTCCAGAACTTTCCCTCCCTCACACCAGAGGATGCCACCAATATCACTGCAGTGCTTTTCTGCACACGGACACCCTCGTCTGAAACCACAGCCGAGCACAAACACCGAGGATTTAACAGGTGGGGCTCAGCCTCGGCATCTCAGAATACCACCACATTCAAACGTAGATCCCAGCAGCTTTTCTGCTCTTCACTTTTGGGCTGTGGAGTTTTTTTGGCCAGAGTGGTGAAGGACCCTGCCTTTAGAGGTCACCCTACTTAAAGCCAGTGGTTCTTAATGAGGCAGGTTCTATTTCCAGCCTAATCGTGGATGAGACCCCTAATCACAGCTGATACCTCAGAACCGCTATTAGCCCAGTTGTTCCAGACAGACTGGGCTGGGGTTGTTTTTTTTTTTTTCCACTCAGACCTGAGTAGGTCAGGAAAACAGCTCTGATGAGCCACAGCCGTTGCTTCTCTGCTCCAAACTCCCCACAGATCCCCTGGGACTGTCCCCACCTCCAAACAGCAGCCCCACAATCCCAGGGCCCACCACCCACTCCCCCCAAGGGCTCCTGTCCTTCCTCTCTCCCACCCTGGCTGCTCCCGGACAGCAGCTCTGCCCTGCGAGCCCCCGGCCTCCAGAAGGGCAGGGAGTCATGGCACTGAGCTAAGTGGTCCCAGCAGAAAGCCAAGAAGCCTTCTGACAGCTCCCCACAAGTACTTCCTGCAGGAAATGACACTTGGCTGCTTTGGCACTGTCTTACTCTGCAAGAAAAATTGACCTCTCTTGGGTTTCCAGGAAGGGAAATTTAAGTGGTGCCGTAACACTTTCTAGAAACAAAAGAAAATAAGCCCTATATTTTACAGAACAAGGAAAAAGGAAAAAAGAAGAAAAAAAAAATATCTCAGAATCCCAAGTACCCCTGAAAGGTCAGGCCATCATGTTTATAGCCTTCTTCTATCACGTTTCACTCACTTTAGAGAATCTGCAATTTAGCCTAGGCTAGGTTTTTATGCTTCCTTATTTGCCTGGCCACAGTTGTGCTAAGTTCTCCCTTAAATAACTGAGGTTTTTATTTTCTGGTGTGACGATCCCACCACGTATTTCCAAGGTGAGTCAAGATCCCATTTCAGCAGCTTTGAGAAGTGATAAATTTAGGAAGTATTGTTTTCACTTCTCTATAGAAACTCTGAGCTGACTGAGGGGAAAAGCAAATCCTAAAAGCATCAGAGTAAGATCCAATGACCCGAGCTTGAATGAAGTGATTAAGTCCATAAACACCCTCTGGAACATGCAACAATGTTTATGCAGATGTTCTGTGCCAAGTGAATAAAACAGGGTTTGAGCAGCATCTTTACATACGTTCATGATCACCCCTTTGTCCAGGAGACTCTGCTTTTTTGCTGTCATCACGAAATAGTGAGTGCTGTCCTTATAGTACACGATATTCTCCAGGTCGATCCCTGAAAAGAGACACGAGTTTGTGACGGAGCGCAGCACCCCGACTGTGTCATTTACCAACGTGTGACAGACCCTGGCAGGTGCCTTTCCCTCCGGGGATGAAGGATTAGTGGGCAAAACGCATGAAACAGAACAAGGGAGGCGGGTGGTCTCACCCCCACAGGACTTTTTCTCAGCACAGTTCAAAGTCACTCAGCGTTCTTTCAGGGAACAGCCACTTAACTACAGCTGCTGAGGTGAAACTGGGTGCCAAGGGAACAAAGACATTTTTGGGTTCCTAGGGCTCTCCCATTGGATCTAACCAGCGGGTTTGGTTTCAATTATAATAATAATTTTTTAAAAAATCAGCTGCAAATCAAGAATTGCTTGCACTGACAGTGAATGCAGCTATTCTGAAAGCCCTCTCCATTAAGATTTATTTCATAGTTTGTGTTTTTAGTATTTATGGCAGATTCTAGCTCTTCTCAGTTTATCAGCTCCACACATCAAAAAGCAAGGATAAACTCCTCCCAGAAGGGCAGGGACTTGTTCAAAGGGTTTCAGCTGTCCAGCATGTGAACAGATAGAAGAAAAACAAACCATGTCTTAAGGGAAAGTCTCTGGGCCCTGAAAACGCTCTTCCAAATTTGTTCAACATAGCAGACATTTTTGCAGTTGAGAAAAATTTAAACATTAAAACAAGCCACGATGTGGCAATGCCCCAGCTAAAAAAATATCCCACTGCACCATAAATGGACACGTCCGTCTGCAAGCTTCTGACATCAACAACATTTTATCACTTGGAAACCTTTTATACAGATTATTCAAAACTGATGTTGCCAGCAACAAGAGGGTGGCCTGACACACAAGGAGTTCCTCTGCTGCCTCTTGTATTTGGTAGTGGAAAAAATGAGGATGCACCCACCGGTTTCCTCTTTCAGGTCCTGGAAGAACTTCTGATTGAAGATGAAAGCAACCCCACTGATTTCTTCTACCTTGGCCTCTGCAGTTGTATTTCTGTTTATGAAATTGGCAGTGATGGCTATGGCCAGCTTTCCACGAAACTCCTTCCTCCTGAAGCCTGGTGAGCAAAGAGAAGAATTAAAGCCAGTGGGAACTTCAGACTGGACTTTCAGGGAGGGTCAGCTCAAGGCAGTTCAGGATCTTTCCTACACTGCATCAAACAACACACCATCAGTGCACTCTGCCGTTCCTCAAAATTCCCTTGAATGTAAAGAGTCTTTTCTCCTCATTTTCAGCTGCAAAACTGGAGCTGCGCTGCATTCAAGATAAAGTCTCATTAAAAAAAAATGGTTGTGTGAGGAACTAAGGGAAGAAATTAAGGAAAACCTATGACTAAAGAAAAACATGGAAAATTTTTTGACATTTCTGGAAATAGAACAGGTCAAATTCAGTGGAGGGAGATATTTTTAATACGCTAAATGGCAAAATAGGTGTTTGTTATATAGGTGGCAAACAGCTCATGAAAAAGATGCAAGAGATCAGCAGTCAAAAGCAGCAGCGAAAGATGTGAAAAACAGAAACCTCTGCAGCAGTGCTTAGGTGCACACACTACCAGCTCATGAGATTTGTCAAAGACATTTGGGGTTGAAAAATATTCAGTGGCTTAACTGTTCTATTTCCAAGGTGAGACCAGCTGAGAAGTTCCCCAGTCTCTCGCTCCATCTTTGCTTCCACTTTTCACTGAAAACAGCCCACTAAGCCACACTTTAAAATTTTTCCATCTGTATGTTCCTCTTACCCAGAATTAAATTAAAAAGTAGGACAGAGGATCCTTAAGAGTATTTTTAGCCCACTGCAGATGACTTCAGAGAATATGTGTATTTTATAAAGAGACAAATTGATCATGAATTTTTGTCTCTGTGCCTCTTGAGGTGCTCTCGTTATGTCATTGGGACAGATTTGCTATGACAACAGCAGCTTCTGTGCATATCCTCAGTGCACCGACTGCTCCCCTGCATCCAGGTATGGTGATAAACATTAACTTCTCAATGGAGTCTGCAGGTGAGGTAAGAATAACTGGGTTTTGCTGGTACCTCACTATTTAAACAGTCTTTTATGGGGAACAGCTGGACAACAACGTAGGGAAATTTCCAGCACAGCATTATGAGGAATTAACTGTAACCATGCTGTGGTTGGCAGATAAAAGAATAAGCAGACAAACTATGAAGCTAATAAAAAAAAGGGAAAAGTGTACTTAGTGACGGAAACTAGCATGGATATAATTAGAGTTAAAAAGGGAAATCCATAATTAACAGGGTTGTTCGTGTGGTGCAAGAGCAGCTTGTCTGGTGTCTCTCGAGGAAACACAGCTCAGGTGGTCCAAATTCCCAGCAGTGACTCAAGTTCAGGAAACATTTCCCCCTCTCCTCCCACACACCTTAGAGCTCTTCATGATCTCTTGCCATTGTTTCTGGAGTAGCTGCTTCTAAAGTTCAGCCTCATTTCCAAAGCAGCAATGCCTCTGCTGCCTTCATTAAACACCTGGCAGTCACCTTTTGGTCACTAGCTCAAGCATCCAGGCAAATTCACAGCCCAGAAGCAAAGGCTCTGCAATTCCTGACAGGGATCTTGTCAGTCTCCTCCAAGTTAAACCATGGGGTAATTACTGAGCCCCGAAGGCAGCCCGACGGCCCCACGGTGCATTCTGCAGGCAGTCACACTCACAGCCCAGCAGCAGTGACCACATTCCGTGTCTTTTAGTGTGAGCGACATTTTAACAACAGCACCAAAAGGTACCACATAAAATAATAACAGCTTTCACACAGACTTCTGTGGATTGAGCGGTAACCTGCTGCTCTGGGTTCTCCTCTGACTTCCAGGTCTTCCAAAATACCCTCTGGAGCACGAATAAGTCTCAGAACACACATTCGCTCACCTTCCAGCGTGTTCCTGCGGCCATCCGCGCCAATGATAACATCGAATTCGTACTCTGACAGAGGGTGATCCATGGGGAGGAATTCAGCCCTCCAGCCCGTCTCTGAAAACACCAAGAACATTTATTCATTCTTCAGTATTACCATGGAGAAGTGATTCCAGAGTCTGGGGAAGGGGCACTAGGACAGAGGGTGCATTTCTCATTCTCTGGATCACCCAATGCAGCCACTTCCTCCCAGACCCACACCACAAGAAGATGCTCAATCACTTCACTCACAGAAATAACCCCACAGCCACCCTGCCAGGGCAGTACAGATGTGTGGTTACAGCCAGGAAGAGCTGGCTATTAAAAGAGGAAAAATAGCATCCCATCAGCAATGCTTTTAATTGTCTTCCAAACAGAAACTGAATGGAGGCATACTCACAAAGCCGAATTTAACCTTTTCACAAAGCTGATTATGTGAGGGTGTTTGTCCTGTCCATATTTTAAAATTATATATACTTTAACTACTTAAACCAATATATCTATTCTACTGTCACTATATGACCCTTTGAAGAGATACCATAGTATTTTAATTAAAGTCAAATTTTAAAATATTCTATTGCTACCACATCCTAAATACTAATATAAAAAAATAGAAAGAAAGAATGAGAAATCTTTTTCTATTGTTTAAAAATCTTGCATCAGAATGCTGATAAGACTCAGAGTGCCAGTGGGAGTTATATAAAATGCGAAAGCAAAACGAGGCCCTGGGCGCTTAATCCATCCTCAGTATTTATATTATCAATCCGAATTTGTTTTTGCAAGAAGATCCCGAGAAGCCACACCAGACTCCCTACAAAGCCTCAAACGCGTGCCAGGAGGCAGAGTGCAAAACCTCAGCTTCTCAGCCTGGATCCTATTTTCAGATTTCTCGGAGCTCTGTCACACTGATACCTATCAGGCGTGAAACTGCACAGAGCAAGGCTGGCCAAATAAGAAGGGCAAAAAACCTCTTATTTCTGTAAACAGAGTCCCACTGCTTTGAATGACTTCACGTAACACCTGACACAAAAAGGAGCTGCTGTGAGCAGAACTGTATTATGAGAAATAATACTTTGGTTTTCTTGATCTTCGGGAGGCTCCAGGACTTTCACAAACTCCAGGTTCACATGAATTTCGACTCCCAGGATAAGTGCAACTTTGAAGAGGATGAGCTGAAGCTGTCGAATACCTGTGGAGAGCAAGGGACAGAGATGTGTTCGATGAGCAGGCAGTGCCAGCTGCCACCAGCCTGCCAGAGCACTGAAATTCCTTGGTGACACGAGCATGAAGCATTGCCATTTCCATACTGTAATGAACACAAACGGAGCAGCCACCACAGGATGGGGCTCTCTTACATCTCCTTTTCCTCTTGCAGCACAATCTTGTGGGCCAAACTCACTTCAGTTGAGGTTCTCAGAACACTTTTGCAGAGGTTTGCCTCCTAATGGTATTTAAAGGATCAGCTAACCAGCATGTTTTAGAATACAACCTTTTACAGCATGTTTCCTTGTGAAACAGCCCACTTTTGCGTATCTTCCCATGAGATCGGGGTTTATCTACCTTCAATATACTGGAATGAATATCAATATTGTTCATACTTCATAATCTAAACTTATTGTTTAGCCAGTCCAGCCAGACTAATAAAAAACCTGCTCCATAAGACTTGTTCTATTGCCACTTTGTTGAAATGAGACCATTTCTCTCCTCTCTGTGTGCACACATGCACTTGCACGCGTTTAAGGTGAATGAACTTTCTGCCAAACCAAGAGAGTCTCCATTAATCTCCTGATCCTGGTAACCTCTTATCCCAACAGTGCCCGTGCCCTCAGATACTTACTGATGTGACCAATAGATCCTGCACAGAACTTCCCATAGAATTTCTCTGCTCCCAGTCCCAGTCACACTTACTGATGTGACCAATAGATCCTGCACAGAACTTCCCATAGAATTTCTTTGCTCCCAGTCCCAGTCACACTTACTGATGTGATCAATAGATCCTGCACAGAACTTTCCATAGAATTTCTTTGCTCCCAGTCCCCGGAGGTCGTGGATGGTGAAGGGCCAGAGGTGCAGCACGTTGTTCCTGGAGAAAGTGTCCCGCTTCTCCACCACGACAACCTTGGCTCCCAGGAAGGCAAGCTCGATGGCAGTCCGCAGGCCACAGGGGCCACCTCCAATGATCAAACACTGCCAGAGAAAAGGGGGAGTTTGACACAGGGCTCTGTGGTGCTTCCACACAGCTTCCAACTTACTCTGTTGGTATGACTTGAAATCCAACTGAACTTGAATTACTGAGAGTGTAAAGAAGTAATTTATTTAAATCAATGAAAATGAAATTTTTTTGCATGGGGTGTTCAGTCAGTTTATGCAAGAGGATAAACTGTGCTTAGTGCAGACATAAAAGAATCTGGTGAAGAGAAGTAACAGAAGAAACAGCAAAAAGCCAAACACTTTTAAGCATCTGCTCACACATTTCTAATTCCCATTTAGCGTTTCACAAGTGCTTGCAGTAAACAGCATTAGAGTTGTGTAAAGGGAGGGGAAAGGAAGTAAGTGGTCTGAGTGCAGGCTTTTTTTATTTTAAAGAGGAAATGGGTGTACATTTACGAGGTTTGTCAGACAAATCTACGATAAGGCAGCAGCCTCACAGCATTAGCCACTCTGGCTCAAGCAAGGGTGGGTGTAACACCCAGTTCACCTACTGATGTAAAGCAGGACATGTCCAGGGAACTCAGCACACTGGCCCTGCTTCTCCAGGGCCAGGGGGCTCAGCCTGTCCTGTTCATTTCATCCAGTGCTAAACATCCTCCCTTTCAGGGCAATCACATTGTAGGAGCTGAAATCTAAGTTTGGGCATCCTCCGAAGAATCGCTTCCAAAACAATTACAGAGGATTCTTGCCCAAAGTTCAGTTGCCAGCTGTAATTTTTCACAGACTAACAGGCAAAGCACTTCCAGCAAGCAAACTAATTAAACCCCAAGAATATCTAATGCTTGCATTTCCTTGACTGATGACTAAAGACTGATTAGAAACAGTCCTATAGCTGGACAATGCTGTTGCTCCATACCTCCCACGACCCCCTCCACTCCTCCAAACCCCCCAGGTTTCACAGAACCCACACCAGGAGTTGCAGCTCTGCGGAGGCTGGAGCAGGGAGGGCTGAGGTGTGTCTGGGAGGATGGGAGAGCTCCAGCACAGCCGAGCAGGGCTGTGCTGCACATCCAAGCCCATCCTGTCCCACACGCAGAGCCAGACAGCGCCCGCAGGGCCAAAGCCAGCCCAGGCTGTGGCTGCTGCACACGGCTCTGGTTCCCATCACACTGCAATTCCATCAAATAGAGTCATCTGTTTGGTTTGGTCATCATTTGTTTTCAAATCTAACAGCTTGAGCAAAAAGTATCTGGTGCTGACTTTTGTCCAACCCAAACCGTAGAAGTGCAAAAACGTCTTTTTTAAATTTAATAAATAATACGAATAAATTCCCACTGAAAGAAGGACTCCTGTGAGGTGCTTGGCTTTGCTTTAGGCAAGTGTTTTGTTAAGCAGAGATATTAAAGTCAGGCTATTGCATTAGCCACTTGGCTTTGTTCCTCTTAAAAGAACGTATTTAATTCACAGTTTCAGAAGAGCACTCCTCACTGCATGATGAATATTAAAAAAAAATAAAAATCAACAGATGTAACAACATAAAGGAAGAAAATAGAGTGCAGATGTAGCCCAACTGGAGAGGGTCACTGGTGGATGTGGGTCAGAGTTTTCTGCACATGCCTCTTGTGATTAACATGGGAACTCGGAGCTCTGACAAGTGAGTGACTCGACTGAGCCTTCACAGTGACAGGATTTCCACTCATGCTGAGCAGGCAGTTAGAAACATTTTACAGATAAAGCCCATACATGGCCTGATAAGGTGAGGTCGGTTTTTTTGCTTACAAACTGTATTATATATAAATAAATGCAACTTTAAAGAAAATAAAAAAAGAAAGAGCAGAAAATGGAGATTTAGTCACAGTGGATCCTGGCAAGTAACAAAAGCCACACAGAAAACCCTCCGTTCCTCCTGGTGCTTTGCAACACAGCATGTTAGAGTTTGAAGGAGGATTCTGCCCTCTCCCCTCCTCCTGTCACCGCTGATGAAGTATCCTCATAATTGCCTAGAGACACCATGAAAAAGGGTTGTGTGTTTGCCATCATCCATGGTTACCTCCAGAAACACATTTATCTACATCACGGAGCTATTTGTTCTTGGATTTATTAAGGACTGGGGCAGAACTTACTCTTGGCACTTCTTCATCTAGTTTTGAAACTTCTGGGGTCAAAACCAGCACAAAACCCTCGCAAAAGTAATTCTTGCTACATTTGCGTTCCTATCTTTATTAACTAAGGGAAGGACCATGCCTCTCCCCAGGGGTCTGCTTGCCAGCAAAGTCCCAGAAGAAACCTTCCTGCAGCCAGCCTGGAACAAACTTTGGATGGCATCCTGTTCTTCCCTCCTGTCACCCAGCCTCCTGGCTCATCAGGGTCTGCTTTTGAAACAAATTTCTTGCAATTTAACACAGGCCCTGACAACTGGCATGGCATGAGGAGTCCCAAACAATCAATCCTGAAGGGACGAACGCCAGCAGCTTCTTGACACCCACAGCACCGCTCACCCATCAACCGCCCTCGAACGGTGCCAGGTCACCCCCTACGAAGTTATAGGGCAAAGTGACTTTTCAAAGCATCTCCTACAAATCACTGCAAGTAACAGCTGCTGAAAAGAACACACAAAGAGCTTTTGCAGATTTCTTGCTCAAGCTGGAAATGAAGGGAGAGTCTTGTACAGTTTTGTGAAAGAGTAAGATCCTGAGCAGACTTCTGTGACCTGCCTGAGGAATCAGGATCACGCTGGATGTTACATCTTGTTTTACTACTGGGAGCACACCATGCTAGTGCAAGATAACAATACCGAAAGATGACATTTTTCTTGGTGAAAATCTCTTAGCATAAATGGCTGATCTTCTGCCTGCAGATGTATGTGAGTATTTTCTGTCAAACAAGAAGCTACGCTGAATTTAACACATTCCCCAAGAACAGCACCTAGGTTAAGCCAAAGTTACAGAAAGAGTAGGGGTTACAAAATTCCCACTGAATGAGACCAATGCAAGGTTCCAGACCAGTAATAGTTGCCTAGTGACTAACTTAGGACTATTTCAGTTAAATTCATACTTAATAAGTAAAGCGTGGACATTTTTGCACTTCACAATAAAACACTACTAAGTCCATGCATATTTCATAAGTTGTTTATTTAAATTGCTGAGTAAATACTATGTTTCTATGATACTGCTAAAAAGTATTTACTATTCCCTAAAAGATAATTGTTTCTGTGTAAATCTTGTCCCACGCTATAACCAAGCACAGCACACAATGCATTACTTATCTTCGGACTGAAATAGAGCAGAACTTGGTGGATTTCCTCCTGCTACGATTCAAATGTATCAGAAATTTTCACTTGCACTAATATAAACACACACAGCAATCGGTAAGTTTCCCATGCTTGACTCCACTCGAGGGCCAGGCTGACTGTAAGAGATGCTACTTTCTCTCTCTGAGTGTGGTGAAAATCTCCAGGAAATATCCCTAGTGCTGCACCACTGCTACATGGCAGCACGAGTTACTTCTCCAACAGCACACTGTGCCAGGCACAGGATTTTGAGATGATCTCCTGGATATAATGGACAAATATAGACTCGAAACAGGAGGGGAGGAAAGGGAGAGGGGGATGTAAAGCGGGGCCCTTGCAACCCCTCCTGTCCCCACTATGAAATGGGCAGCCTGTGAATGCAGGCACCTGCATCCCGTGCTGGAAAATCCATATGCAGTTTAACAGCTGAGAATCTGCAGAATGCCTCCGCTGGGTCTCACACAGTAAAGCAAACTCGCAGAAACAATGGAGGGCTGGGAAGGAAGGAGGGAAAGGACAAGAATATCACAACTGTGTTTAACAAAAAAAAACCCCCAAACCAACAAACAAAAAACCCCACAACAACAACAAAAACTACAAAAAAACACCCCCACCTCAAAATAACACTCCACAACACCCTCAGCACAAAAATCTCATGCACTGTTACTGAAAGGCAGAATCTACTCATTGACCTTGGAAAAAGTAAAAAAACACTCGCTCTCAGCATGTACATGCTCAAGGAATCCACCAGTTGGTAGCAGCACGAGGCTGGGGGATGCAACAAACAGCACTTCTTTGCACAGTTAAGAGCAGACAAATCCTGGTGTAGCCCAATGCATTATCCCACTGCTGTCATCCCACTCCAAACCCCTCACTCCTCTCCTGCCCAAGGTATTCAACCATTAAATTAATCCTGGAAAATAAAGGGGTGTTGAATGATGATCCACTCCCTGTATTTTTTTGGCATAAAGACAGAATCTTCAGTCACTCCAAGAATCCAAGATTTCCTCATTTCTGCCTTTCAGTTGTTTTGGAGGGGGAAAAGAGGAGATTATTAATAGCCTCCAGCTCAAGAACAGCTGGACAGACACAGGCACACCCTTTGTTGTCCTAGGGCATGCCAAGGGACAAGCACCGCCGCTACTCTTCAGTGGGAATGCACAGTGAAAAACCAACAAAAAGCACCTGCCCAGGTTATTTCACTGCCCTCAGTTCACATGCAGGATTTAGCCACACTATCAACTGGAAGTCAGCCTACAGGCACGGATCACGCTCCCAGACAGCAGCCAAGGGGGGCTTTCCCCCCAATCCTTGCGACCACAGGTGTCCTCAGCAGCTGTGGGTCCCCCACCCTGGGACAGGAGGCTCTGCCTGTAGGACACAGAGGGACAAGGCTTTGCTTTTCCATGGCAAACCCTCTTCCATCACCTGCTCTGGGCCCCAGGCGCCTTCACTTCCACAGCCACCAGACCCATGGCCTTTGTGCAGCACCCGAAGTGACAGGGGCACAGCAAGGACGAATTTGGCTGATCCCAGAGGGTCACATCCTCCAGGGACTGGGACAAGTGGTTATTAGCGATGGGGCTTAATGAGCTGGAACATGAGACAGGCACGAAGCGCGATGAAACCACGCATTTTCTGGAACAGCAGCGACCGTTCCCCTGGAAAGGCTCCAAAGCAAAACAGCTGCATAAGCAGCTCAGGCAGACGGCGACCAGAAGCTTTCTCCACCACAGGGCTTTCCAGTCCATCCCCTGTACGAGATATGAAAATGCTTCTGGCAAAAATAGGGCTGCTCAGTGGGACATTTCTGACTTACTGACTTACAGTTCACATTTTCCCCGCAGCCTCAGATTTTATCACATAAATTCACTGACAGCCACGGGATACAGCAGCGCAGCCAAATGCACCCTGAACCCACCAAATCATCAATTCGGTTTTAAAGTTTGAAATATCATCATGGAAGACACTGAAGAATGAAAATCTATATGCCACTTCAGACAACATTAAAAATGTCACAGGCTGAAGTTTTATTTTTAATTTAAATTAATTCTTCCATCAAAGAAGGGGTTGGGGGGGGGAGAAGGCCTAGGAGCTGATAAACTTGCACTACAAAGATTACATCATACAGAACTAGTAAGGTTAAAAAATGTGTCATTCAACAAACATAATATTCACTTAGATGTATTTTAATGAGAGATCCTAACTCTCCAAAGGGTTATGTGGACACTGCTTACATACACTACAGATAGTTCTAAAAATCTACCTGAAAATATTATTCAGACTAGCTGGATCTTGCTGAGTGGGCATTTCTGCAGAGTGCACACCACTGCTGGGAAGCTCAGAGGCAGCTGGGAGCAGCGAGGCTCACACCCTCAAACTGCATCCAAACCCTGCGTCAGGGCACAGATTCGGCGCATCGCCACAAGCCCACTTCTGCTTTCGGTCCCTCCAGTGTTTCACCCTTTGCACCCCCAGCTGAGCACCTCAAATGCATGGATTTGTCCTCTCCCAGATCAGTGATTGGCAAAAATGGAGACACAGATTGGTTTTTTTCCCCATGGATCTCAGGCCACCTACCAGAGGGTGACTGTGCCAGAGCTCTGTGCCCTGCAGCTGCTGCGCTCGCAGCTGGACGCAGCGCAGCCCAGGGATCAGAGGCTCTATCTTTATTGCCCTCCTGCTTTATTGACTCAAAATGCCAGGAGTGAAACATTAGTACATTTATTGCATTCATTTGGCTCATCTTTACTGGGATTTTTTTCTCTTTTTTGGAAGATAAGCTTCTGCATGGAAAAAAGCATGTGCCTTCATTTTTCCTGGATGTATTTGGACACACTTGTCCATCCACCCTCCCTGTCACATGGATACATGTACTAATATTAGATCTGTCTATTAAAAAAAAACCCTTTCCATAGTTTGAAATTAAAACGATGATATGAATTCTGCCATGCCACACATTAAAGAGTGACTGTGTGCACTCGGGCTGTTAGAAGGGCAAGAGTGCCTTCCATGATGCATCAGACTGTCAGGGCTTTGGAGCTTTTCTGAAGAGCTCTCTCAGGTGGCATTGGCTGTATTTAAATATGGTGACTCGATCTCAGCTCTTTTAGAACAATTTGCAAAAATATATCTTTAAAAAATTGCATTTGATAGTCACGATACAGGAAAGCATCCCTAGGAACTTTCCGTTCCCTGCACCAATTACAGTTAGCCAAAAAACCCAGACGTTACTAACAAGAAATGTTATACTAACTTCAGTAAACATATCCCCCAGAAAGCAGGAAAGTGCTTTAATCCAAAAATCTCCTCAAATAAAGCACAAAATAAGCCCTCTAACATCCTTTGGAATTAAGTGTGTTTGCTGTTTTCTTACCTGCCTTTCATTGTAACCAAAACACGGGGAAGATAAGAGAACAAGCCCACGCCCAAAACCCAGAAGAGATTGCTTTCTTTCCTTTTTTCTGGCCAGTTGCTTAAACAATCAAAATGAAAACAAGATAAACCTTGCAGAAAGAATGCTGCCTGACTGTCCCAGCCATGAACAGGGCTGGCAGCGTGTAAGAACCTGGCCTGCTTCTCGTACGCCTGTCACGCTGAGATAGCGCTCCAAGGCTGTACTCACAAACTCAGCAAAGAGAGCCCCAACTAAACCCTGAAACAAAAGAATTCATCCAGAAACAATGAACTGATGAAGGCAGATAAAGGAATAAAGGCACCAAGAGCCTGACCTCTGAGCACAGCCTTGAGTCTTGGGAGCTTTGGGAGTAGGGATGGAGAGAAAACGGTGAGTCCTCAGCATGGTTTCCAGGGGCAGGGGCTGAGCAGCCAGCCAAGGGCCAGAGGAAAGGATTTCTCATGCTCTGTGGCATCTAAAGCACGCAGGCAGGTTGGTCAGCAGCCACGGCTTTGCTACAGGAAGAGGCTGGCAACATACTTCAAAAATAAACCCCTGCTGCTGCAGCCTGGCCCAGCTGCAGAGATGGGACACAGCACCGAGCCTGGCACTTCCCACCAGGCAGCAACCACAACAATCCCATAAATGACCTGAGCTCCACCTGGAAATCGGCTTTTTCAAGTGAGTGGGGAGTCAAGGTACTTGGAGGGTATTTCACAGAATATTTTAAAGTATGCTCTAAAATACATTCTCCTGTTAACCAACACCCATTTAAGACATGGCTTTTAGA
Organism: Pomatostomus ruficeps; assembly: GCA_013400735.1. NCBI lineage: Eukaryota > Metazoa > Chordata > Aves > Passeriformes > Timaliidae > Pomatostomus > Pomatostomus ruficeps. Next base: position 215,113 of record VYZT01020523.1, read on the forward strand.
AGCCAGTCCTGGGTAAATGAGCTCACACGGAACTAGACACCAGGTCTGAGTCAGAATTCAGATTTTAAAATTTTTATTTATTTTTTAAAGATCTTAATAATTTAATCCCATCATTCCTAATTCCCAAGCAGAATGACTGTACAGCAGTGACATCAGCTACAGATGAGCTCAAAATGCAACACCATCCCAAAAGGCAGCAGTTCTGGGCTCCTGGGGTCTTTTCTTTTCCCAGCTCATCATGCAGCCTTCAAAGTCACTGCAATTCCACTGCCAGCACTCACAGACACTTAACTAGTAAAGCTAACTACAGCTCCAAAAGGAGTGATAATCTGAATTTTTTCTGGTTTAAATGGTCACTTGCACAAACCAGCTCACCATGGGTAGACAAAGCTTTAACTTTTTACAGTTTTTATTACAATTTGAGAACACTAAAAATTACCAACCAGCACCTCTTATTAACACAGTATCCAATAGTGCCAGCAAGCAAGATGGACTCAAATTGTTCAAACAACCAGAATTAAAAATATTTACCTTTAGCATAACATTTTTCAGGAAGGTTTCTGATAGCAGGGAAAGTTGACAGCACTCACAGAGCCCACAAACCAGGCTGCTGGCAGCACAGCACACAGTGAAAATTTCAGCACCTCTACTTCTCATTTCCGAAACCTTTTTTTGGTTGAAAACAAAGGTGGTACACAATAACTCTTATTACTGAGAGGAGGAGTCTCAAAAAATAAAATTAAACATAAAATCGTGAAAAAACATAAAAAGAAGCATTTTTTCAACAAGAGGGGCAGAGAGCTGAAGACAAAATCTGGCAGTGAACTGCACACCACGAGGTGCAACAGCCTCTTTCACACCAACATCCGACACCCCAGCAGGGAGATAAACACCGGTGGGCCGGGTATGTTTATTTACTCGTATGAACGAGGCTGTTTTTGCATTCCAGGCAGGGTGAAATTCAGATGGAGGCACCTGCCTCCGCCACACCAGCCACGCTCGTTCTGCCACTCTTGGGGCAGCACCGGGGCCCAGGGCAGTGAACTCCTGCCCCTGTACTCCGGCCGGCCAGGGACCAGACCCAGCTGCAGCCCCACCAGCCAGGAAGGGCTTCCTACCCTAGGCCATGATTTCCTGCCTTGCTACAGCACAAATAAGAGGAAAAGGGGGGGAGAAGAAACCTGAGAGCAACGCCTGCGCCTGCACTGAGCCCTTGCTCATCTGCATAACTCGTTATTACTGCTCTGGGTGTGGAGCCCTTGGCAGGAAGCTCGCTGCCACCTCCTGCAGAGGTTTCTAATCTGAGCTGCCATTTACCCCGGAGCAGTTGTTTTATCTGAACTGTAAATCCTGCCCAGGATGGCAGAGGGCAGGCGGGACAGGGCCGGCAGGAAGGAGCACTTGCTGTTGCACAGGTCCCTTCAGAGCTGCTCTCGGAAATCTTTCAGAGGGGCAGAAGGAAACAACACAAGGCGAAAGCACAGAAACCACACGGTTCCTGCTCAGACAGTATCTCAGCCAGGTGAGCAGACCCAGAGAGGGTGCAAGACAAGGCAGGCAGCACCTCTTGGCTGGTCTGTCAGGCAGAAACACCCTTGGAAGAACACAAGCTGTTCTCCAGGAGCACCAGGTGTCCAGGGCCAGGGGCAAACTTTGAAAAGCTGATCAGAACTTGATCTATGGGCGTCAGTAAGACCAAAAGAGACAGAAGGTGAAATGTCACAGCAGTTCTGGTCGTGCTCCAGGTAACTCCATGCTGCTCCCCTTGGGGCCATCCCTGACACCCATCAGGTGAAGGTATCCAGGCCTCTCCTGCAGTCACATTCTCCAAACCTCTGGCCATTCCTGCTGCTCTGCTCTGGACTTGCTCCAGTTCTTCTGCCAGGATACTTCAGCTGGGTTTCCACCGGCACCAAGAAGGTGGCAAGGAACCCACGCTGGTCCCTGACACACTGCACGGCTCCTCGGGGACGCTCCAGGACCAGCACCGCGCCCTGTGGATTCAAGGCTGGGTGCGTGCTGAATTTCTGCAGCACATTCCCAATTTTCTCAGGGTATTACACTCCTCTCTTGGAAGGTTCATAATCTGCTAGCAGCTTTTAGCAATTTTACCCTGTTGATCTGAGGTTAAGACACAAATATCCCAGACGACAAACAGAAACCTGGCTGTTTGTAGACACAAACAGATTTTGTGTTTAAGCGCAGACTTGTTAGGGAACCTGGAAATTTCAAGAGCTGTCTGACAAAAATAATCCCCCTTTAAACAGTGTGGCAAAGAAAGTAAAGCAAATTAAACCAATTTCAAGGGCATTAAAAGGGAACTTCTACTTTTTCTTTTCAACAGATACCAACTAAATGACTTTTTTCACCATGAACTGTTATGGCTTTTTAAAGAGAAAGCACAAATAGAAATTTTCTTCTTTGCTTAAGAAAATAATCTTCTACTAAAAGATTTTCCATTTTCTCTTCCTATGCAGCATCTTAGAACTGTGGTATTTTACATCCTAGGAGAAGTGCATTAAAAGCTATCTGCACTGAGTCCCAAACAGCAGATAATGCAGAATTACATTCGTCAGCAGAAAGAGAGCAACCACATCCCAAAACCCCGTTCTCAGCACAGACATGGGAACCTCGGGAAGGACCTCAGCTGCAGGAGACAGGAAATTGCCTTATTGTCTGAAATCTGGGCTTTAGCAGCCAAGTGTTTAATCACTTCTTGGTAGCAAAGGTTATGTATTTCCTCACTTATCAATACACAAACACTACCAGAGAGCGTTGCTAACAACAAACCCCTAACGACCACATCTGGCACCGACCCTGGAACAACCCCAGGGGTCTCTGGGAAGGCAGGAAAAAGACCTGATCTAAGGGAAGATTCCTGCCCTGGAGCTCCCTTGCCCCCCACACCAGCCTGCCTGGTGGATGGACACAGCCCAGCTGCTCCAAAGAACCCAACCCCAAAGCCCTGCAGAGCCAGGGTCAGGGGAACCCGCCCTGTCACAACCCTGTGTTCCATTCAGACCTCATCAAGCCACTCGCGGTGACAATAGCGGTGGTTTGCGTGAAAGTGACTGCGTGGCACTCCCTGTGGGGATCTCTATAAAATATCTAGGAAACCAGGTCAGGGTGGGACAGTTCCCTTCTCTCGATTATTTGCAAAGCCATCAAGTGAGGGACAGAAGAACAGCGCGGTGCTGTTTAAACAGAGATGTAAAGCTACTGTTACCTTCCAAGCCAAAAAAAATTTAAATTCCAAATGCCTAAAAAGTCTTATCTAGACTGTCTGATTACTCTGCTTTGGCCAGGCTTCATTGCTCTTCCTGACTGATAAAGCTGAAAAAACTGTGTGTTTGTGGAAGTGTCTCCAGGATAATGAAAATAAAGTGATTTCATTACCAAATCACATGCCAAACATTTGCTTTTGCTGATGTAATTTGGCCCAATCTCAGTTTAAAACACATCACAAAGAGTCAAATGCTTTGTTTTGTTTTCAAAGAGCTGTCTGCTGTGTGTCCTGTCATCACCCCAACTTCTCCCTATCTCCTCGCTAAAAATCCTGAGAGAAATTATTGCAAATGCAGTGTTCAGCAACGGTGGCTTCACTGCGTGTTCATCGGTGATTTACCACTTCTCCACTCAGCTCAAGCAAACCCTCCTTGCCACTCATCCTCATTAGTCCCTTATTTTCTACAGCTTTGAAACAGAAGTTGCCTATTAAAATCCTTAAAAATAAATCTACAATGGAAATCCAGTGCAAGGCTTTAGAAGCCCTGTCCTAAAAGGCAGAAGGGAAGAAGCACCAATATCAAAATAAACAGCTTATCTTTCAGGAATACCAAACACACCTCGGTGCCACTTGACAAGTCAGCAGAACATGTGGCCTTGAATATTCCCAAGAACCTCAACAGCTTCTGCATTCTACTATCCAAGCACTGTTTGTTTGGGTTTTTAATAAAAACAGTGCACACACACACAAAAAGCAGCTGAATGTCTCTTTGTAAAAAGCCACAACCTTTCATTCACTCAGCTTCCTACACTTGGCAGTCATCTTCCAGCTGACTAGTTCAAGTTTTGTGAACTTCACAGGAACGCCTTTCTATTAAAATAAGCGAGTTCGCAACACTACCTAATATATATGCAACAAGTTTGGTGTGTTCATTATAAACCCCAGTTATCAAGTCTGGAAATCTCCCCATCCCAATAATTACTTTGAAGAAATTAGTAAATCCAGCAAAAGGGATGGGTATTTACTCTTTATAGAGTAAAGAGGTTAAAGTTTTCATTTTAATATGGATATTTTTCTGTTGGAGCATAACTGGCTTTCCCTTCTTTCATCTTGCAATTCAGTCACTCAATTAAAAAGCAAAGGTTTGTCTTGAGGGATGCCATCAGCCAGGTCAGTTGAACATTCAAACCCACAGACTTCTGTGCTGGTGTGTACAGCACCGGAGAAACCTGGCTGAAAACCCCAGTTTGCCTCCGAAGGATCAACAAGTGCCAGCACTAGGCGAGAAGATTTAGCCACCTTACTGCAGGTTTATACACGCTGAGTGATTTGCTTAATCGAGAGACCTGCACTTGTTCAGCATGACAGGGGAAGGTGGGGAGGGGAAGCCATGTGGAACCCAACCTGCCCTGTTTGCCACGAAGGGAAGGCTGCAGAACAGGATGTTTGTGAACAGCTGAGGACGGGTACAAAGGCAGCTTCTACATGTGAACAAGGAGAGAGACCCGGCACCCCCTGCTCGTCCCGCTGGTCACCCTACGGCTGCAGAACATGGCAGCCCACGAGCTCCTCTCCCTTCCTCACCTCTGGGGAAGGAGAGCACCAGCAGAGTGGGTTTGTTAACTCCCAAGGCCTTCGTCCGGCAGCCTCTAGGAACGGAGACGGTGTGAAAAGCAGCGGAAGGGGTTTGCAGACAGTAGGTTTGTTAACTCCCAAGGCCTTCGTCTGGCAGCCTCTAGGAACAGAGACGGTGTGAAAAGCAGCGGAAGGGGTTTGCAGACAAAGACCGTCCCCCGTTTTATCACTCCTGCATACACTGGTGTGGTTGGAATAGGGAGCCACGGCTCAGGCTCAGCCACAAAACCTCCAACAACCCCAGCCCTGACCCAGGGCTCCTGTGCTGGCTCCCAGCCTGCCCCAGCTGCCCTGAAACCACACAGTCTCTGCAGTGCTGCCTTGCCCAAAGCACCACCGTGGAGCCCACTGCAGCAGGGACACCGCTGCCACCGCGGCTCGGTCACACTGACAGCACGCGACAGTACCAGAAGAGCCACTCCATTCCTACCTAAGGCCTGGAAAGGGGGTTAAAAATCATTTTACAGTCATTCTTTTGCAAAAAGTCTCCCAATGGGAGTTTTTGGAAGGAAACCTCATCTACTGTAAAACACGATTTGAAAGGCCAGGCTCAGGAGGGAGTAAAAACTAGAGAGGCGTTTGGGGAACCTGGTTTAGTAGTGAACACAGTGGGGCTGGGTTAACCAGCTGGACTCAATCAGAGGCCTTTTCCAACCTTAATGATTCTATGATGGACTTCAAGATCAATTGAATTTGGTTTTTTAGGATTTTATATGATTCCATATACATGTATACCTACAGATGCACATATGTATGTTTTTAAACGCACAGCATTCAAAACTCCTCTCCTTAATTTTATTTCCTTGCTTTATGCTAATATTGTTCAGCTTCGAAACAGCAGCTCAGAGTGTACATGTCCCCTACCCCGGAACTGTGCCCAAGGAGGGGTCTAAAATACTGACAATGCTCAGAAGACCAAAGCTGTGCCCAGGAATTTGTCCCTGTCCTGTGCTGTCCCCTTCAACTCATCCAAAACTCATACACCCAGAGAGAAATGCCAGAGCCTACCCAGGCAGCTGATTATTACACAGCAGCACTTTAAAGAAAGTTTCCTTAGTTCTCAAGTGTGTTTGGCAAAAACAGCAGGTACCTTTGAAGGGGAAGGCAACACCACATCTGCATGCTTTAGAGAACCAACACCTCCTCTCAGAGTGTCTGGGGTGTTTCCGTGCGCAGGAATAAATCTCTGCCCTCCTGAAGCATGGGAGAGCCAGAATTTCGGGTGCACAGCATGAGCCAGGTCCTACCCCTGATACATATTCATACCTAGCTCAGACATCAGTGGGAGACTCATTTATATGTGCATGCACATACTGGTATCATTTACACAGGTAAACTGAAAGTAAATCTAAATCAAGTGCAAGTAATTAATCTAACACTAACTGGATGAACTCTTGTTCATCATTGCGTTATATTTTGCATAATAATATGTTTTGCATCATTTCAGAAATTTAGAGTGACGTTCAAACTGCTAGCATAAGGAACAACATGCATTAAATCTTCAATGGTCTTTGATTGTCCACCTTCATTCCCTGAAGAAACAAATCATCACTGCAGATTCCAACCATGCATTAATTAGTAGAAGATGAAAACCAGAGAGAAATTTTTTCAGCATAAAAAATTTATGCTCTTTTTCTAGATATGTTTGCAAAAGCCATAGTGTGATATCTAGAGGTTTGCCTGATTAGTACAAACTTATGTTTCCTCTAATGGTGGTGAAGTGGGCAAGTGCTCCAGAAACAGATTTTGAACAGGACTCATTCCCAACTTACAAGCTCAAGACTGAAGGAAGTTTGTTTTGTTTGTACAGATTTCATACTCATACAGGCAAACTCCTACAGTTTCAGAAAGTTCATTTCTGCCCCAATTCTGTCCACGTCTTTCTACAGCACCCTGGTTTTATTTTGAGTTTGTTGGGTTTTTTTTCTTCTACAAAGAATTCAAAGAAAAATAATGCCTCCAGTAAGACAACTCTGAAAGAGCAGTGGGTTTGAACTTGTTGAAAATTGCTCAACCAGTTTTATTCATCCAGCTTAAAATTGTACCATTGTAGAAGCTCTGAAAGCCATATTTGGCAATGTTCTTCAAGAGCAGTTAAGACACAGGATTATTGTTATTTAGCTGGAGTGGAACGTTCTGTATGTATAAAACTTGTGTATACTGCAATGAGTAACTTAAGTGTGGCTGAAGAGTTTACAAGCACAAAAATCAACAAGTACAGCATTCAGCTCTTAAATACCATGCAAAAAACCCCCTCAAACAGTTTTGGGATGAGGCAGCAGATTTTCATTTTGTTTAAAAAAAAAACAAAAAAAACCACCAAAAAACCTCCTGAGTAATTTAGAACCCAATTGCATTTATCTCCTTTATCTCCTCCAGAGATTGGGAAGATTGCAAAGCCATATCTAAGCACCATGAGCTGCAGGCTCAGCTACAGCATTCAAGGCCACAACCTCATTTAAAGCCTTCAAGTCATGTATTTTTTTTTTTTTAAATGATGCCTACTAGCAACCTTGGCTCTGTTTACAGAGCTGCAATTGCAAAAACCCACTTAGCTCATTGCTCAAGTTGGGATGCTGCTCTAACAAGTAGGATTTTTTTACTTGGGGCTGATCTACCTCAAGCGGTCCCACAGAGGTGAGTGCTGGGCACCGCCACCAGGATTGAGCTGTGAACTCTTGTTTCACTAAAAACAGCACCTGGCACAGCACACGAGGAAGGCAGAAAGCTAAAATCAGCAGCTGCCCTGGAGGGGAAGGGTACTGTGCATCCTGCAGCCGGGCTCCCTCCCCGAGACTGCCAGAGCGGTCACTGGGGTGAATTCCTGCAGCTTCTCAGCCCCACGGGCTTGTTCCCTGGGGATGGAGCCCTGGGAGAGCAGTGCCAGCCAGGGAACAGCCCTGAACTGGCCCAGCAGAGCTGCCAGGGCAGCCGGGGTGGGCACAATGGGCTCCGTCCGTCCCGCCTGACACAGTGGTGCAGAATCAGCCATGGCATCAGCCCGGGCAGGGAGTTGAATCCCTCGGGATTCTCTGGTTTAGGCACCTTCCATGGGCCCGAGTCCCTGTTTCATCCCCGCTCCTGCTGTGCCCACAGGGCTCTGCACTGCTGAGGCACAATGACAGACCCCAACCTCGCTTGGCCAATGCTCTGTGGGTGCTCTGTGACCAGCGCCACTGACCAAGGTCACGTTCAAACACACCCAGAGAATCCCTGATCGGGGAGTGGGGCTGTCAGAGCCCACCAGTGCGAGGATCAGGGCTCCCCACTCCTCTCACCCAGGGCAGCCTCCCCTCCTGCAGGGCCAGGCACACACGGCCGTGATTCACACCCCAGGAATGCCTGGGAGATATCCCCACCGAGCACGGGCTGCCGCTCTCCTTCCCAGCAATCCGCAGATTCGTGTTTCTCCCGTTAAATCAGCGATGACACACTGAAGTGCAGGTCTGGGCACGGTCCAGGCTCATGATGAACATCTCCAAGTATTTCACAGAATATCTGTACCCACACTCTTCCCATGCAGACATTCTATAGTCATTTGCAAGTTGGCCATGTGTGCATCACAGAAATGGCCATTAATTTCTGCAAATACTTACACCATGCCACTAAAAATAAACCTCTAATCTCAAAGGGCAGAAATTCCATACTTTCAACACTGTGGAAGGTGTTGATTGACCTCCTTCTTGGCAACCTCGTAAAGCATTACACGGGCTATATATTTTATGTACCAGCCCATTTCCACGAGGCTTCCCACAAAATAAAAGTTAATCACTTTGCTTAAGAAGTTTACAGAACAAAGCCTTGGCTTTGTAATGTCAGCATTTGAGAGAAGACTTAGTTTTTATATTTCACGTGGGTCTTAAAACTGCTTTTTTGTGTTGCAAATACTTCCTCAAGCTCACGACCATGGAAGTTTGGACCTGGGGCTGTATATGTATGGTGAGGTGCACGTGGAATATTTCCTATAATTTGTTAAGCATCAGACACTTTCTCATTCCTTCCCTTTCCTGTCTGTTCTCATCACAGAGATGTTCCATGACATATGTTCAAGGACTTTTCCAAAGAACAAAAAGGGAGGAAAGAAGCACAGGTCAAAAAGGGAAATGAAGGGAAAAAGGAAAGGAGAAAAACAGAACTTGCCAGGAACCCAGTGCAAATAGCTGCAATGCCACTCCTTTACTAAATAAAGCTATATTAAGGATCCTTATGACCTTAGGAAACATTAATAATCATTGGGAACTTATGAAAAATTAATAAAACCAGAGGACTCTACAAGTACTGAAGATACCTTGGTGTCTTTCTCCCTCACGCTTTCAAGAAGTTTCAGTCAAGGATGCAAACCAGAAGAAAGAGACTTTCAGCATTGCCTATCTACTGAGTCCACTTCAGTGATAACTTTAACTGAAAAGTCCTCCACATTTGGGTGTCTCGTTATCCCCCAGTATTCCCTCCTCTCTGTTCTACCTCTATACAGTCAGGTAGCTTCGTAAAAGTTACCCTTCTTCAGACAACGCTCAGCTATCACTTGGCAGTAAGTAAGTGAATTGCTCTTGGGACAAAGCTAGTAGAAATATTCTGTGATAGCCAAATGAAACAACTGGCAGGAACTAGAATATTTCGTACAGTTTTGTCAGCAAGATTTACACCACCGGTGTTCCATGGTGCTCTCTGTCAAAACATGCATTGCATGCTCTGTGAAGAAAAGAGCATTTCCTGTCTTCTCCCCAGCCAAGCAGCCCCTCTCCTTCAGTAATGACCCCAGAGCTACTATCCACATTCTGCTGGGGAAAATGCACGACCAGGAAAGGACTGAAATCCATAAATAGTGCAGCATTTTCTTTTTCTGTTGTTTAGCAGCTAAAACCAATGTCAGGTGACAAAGACAGACCCCCAGCCTCCAAGCAGCAATCAGAGAGCAGCTCAGGAACGGCTGCTGGAGCACATTTGGCCAGGCGTGGTCTCTGCCAGCAGGGGCAGGGCTCAGGAGCCTGCTGGGAATGTCACAGTTTGTGCCTTGCAAAACCCTGCTGAACACAGCAAGTGCCTCTCCAGAGCCTGGAATGAACCCAGCCTGCTCCTTCAGGAGTTTGCATCTCACGCCTGTTTGGTGATGATTTATAAAGAGGGCAGAAAATCCGAGACAGACTGGAAAGCAGGATGCTTTAAGGCCCACTCTTCTATACAGTGTGTTTTCACAGAACTTTCATAAGAAAAATACCTTAACATTTGTCCAAATCAGTTCATTACCACTTTCAGCATATTAAAGGCAGAGTTACATGAACAGACACACTGTATGTGATGGTAGAAACCATGCTTCTGCAGAAAAACAAGTTTGAAAGTTCCCAAGCTATGAAATCCAAAACTGAGCTCTGCTTACCTTAGTGTTCATACAAGACTTTCCGCGTTTATACTCTTTGTGACTTGCTCTTTTATCAAGCTTGTTCCACAAAGCTTTGGCCTTCCATGTGGTCACTCGTGATTTCAGTTTGGTGTAAAAGTTCCTATTGTCCAAAGGATCTAACTCAAGTTGGCGAGTGAGAATATTGAAGGCCTGAATGGTGCCTTTGCATGTTGATGCTTGTACAAAGTTTTCAAATATCTGGCCAGCCTGATTGTATTTTTCATCATCGTTTTCCCCCATGTTCTGAGAGAAGGGTTTGAAGAGGATTAAGCTGGAGCTCTCGTGTTGGGGTACAGGCGATCAACAATAGCAAGTATTTCCACGCATGTTATTCCTAGAAAAGACAAACACAGGTCACATTAAAGCAGGTTCTGCATGATGAAATTAAACCCACCAACGGCACAATAGGGACATAAAAACCCAGTGCACAGTGACAGCCACGGGCACAAAATGTTAGCAGTGACACCCAAGTGCTACAAACAAACGTAACACACTCGTGCTGTCAGGACTTGTACTCACTAAGGGTGTTATAAACACTCTGCTCACTCAAGCCTACTGCTTCAAGAAGAACCAGCTTCACTGAGAGCCTGAGGATTTCTTTATTTTTTTTTGTTCAGTACTAGATAACTGATGAAGAAACCCCAAGTGTCCAGATTCTTTCCCCAAGCAGAATTTATCTAACAGCAAGTGACATTTTGGTCTTAAGAATCCACGGAAACCTGCAGCCAAAAGTCAGCACTGTTTGATGGATTTTTTTTTATGCTGTTGCACAAGTAAGGGCCAAGGGTGCAGCTTACCCAGAGCAATTTAGAATTGGCACAATCACTTGCCACAAGCAAATGCACAGAACAGGCTAAGCAGAAATATCATCACGAGTTACACCAGCGCTGAAGAAACAGAAAACCAGCGAGCCCCCCTCTTCCCAACACTCTTGCCAAAATGAGACAGGGTTTGGTGCTCTAGTGCACAGAAAGGAATTTTATCTCCACGTCTCCACATGTTTGGTGCTGAAGTTATGAGTTTGGAGTCTCACCTTGTCATGTGCTGATGATATAAAGTAAGGATGTTTGGCCTGCTAAGCCCCACTGGCTTTTCCTAGTAACATGATCACTGTCAAACCATGCCTGATATTCCAGATAAACACCCTCACATGCTGCAAGAGCAATGCTATTCAAAATTAACACAAGTTTCAAAGAACTCAAATACTTTTACTGCGGCACTCCCTTATCCTTCCTTAACCTTGTTCTCCATCTCTAATGGGGAGCATCTCAGAGTCAGCCAAGGTCCACAGAAAATATCCAAGCAGCTTTCCCATTTTCCAAGAAAATTGTTACAGGTTATGTATAAACTTGTCCTCAGAAGAAGGTTTACCTGGACTCAAGTTCAGAAATTTAAGTCATGTATTCTTTTCCTTGCTATTAAAGAATTATCTACCAGTCCAAGAAACCAAAAACTAAATCAATGCTTGCCTAACTTCCCACATAATTAGTTATTTTATTTGGAACATCATCTGTTGGCTGATAGCTTTAGAATAAATTGTTAGAAAGGCCTTTGAAGTCATGCTTTGCAGTTTAACACTGTTCATGAACTATTCATTCTCTGCTTGCATTTCCTTCAAAGAAGAAAAGAGAAAACTTAACCAGTGTATTTAAATAAAGAAGAGACCCACCATCTCTATCTTACCATCCTCTAATACAGAAAAATATTATGCAACTTATTAAAGAGATCCCACGGGGACATATCAGGAAGCATTTGGAACACTCACATTCCCTGTCTGTGCTCAAAATAAATAACCTTTGTATGCACATCATCAGTCTGTTGTGGCTTTGTGGGTAAAATAAATTCACAATATTGAGAGTTTGTACATTTTCTTAGACCAAGTGTCATGATTAAATATTTGGTGCCAAGAATAAGTCAGGAAATTTTTGTTTTCCCCTCTGAATGCTTCATTTATAGTCCGTTTCATGCCCTTTTCTGAAGAGCCTTGTGGCTTTGTGAGGTAAGAGCACAAAGATTTTATATGCCCCGCCTTTCAGAAGGCTTCATTTGTCAAGCAACCGGGTGCCATGAACTCCCATTGACTCGGAGGAGTTCAGGACATCCTGCACCTTCCCAGGTTCGAGCCCCCAGTGATTGATGAGCAAAGACCTCCAAGAGCTGCATTTCAGCAGGAGGGAGCCTGGCTTTGCCACCCCGCTGTGGGTGCAAGGGAGGCTCAGCATCCCCTCCCCAGTGCTGGCTCTGGGAATGCAGAGCTACACAACGGGTTTAGGTCAGCCCAAAAAGGGTCAACAGGTCCAAAAAGGGCCAACAGATACACAAGCTCCATGGGAAAGGCAGGGAACAACCATGCAACGCAATGCAAGGTGCTGCAACGAGGCTTGAACCTCAGGCTCTGAGACCCATTTAAAACAAAAATACTTAAAATCAAGGCTAAACACTTACTGTACCCGACGTTTATACTTGCATGAGATTTGTTTGTAACAGGAAAGTCAAAGTGTTTTCCTTTTCTCTCAAAATAAGTATGAGCAGCTTCCTGGGGAGCAGGGAAGCGCCAGGGAAGGGTCAGGGGAAAGCTGGAGTGCGGACACGCCGGCTGAGGGAGCGGCAGCCAGACACGCTCTTCTCTGCCACCGTAATTCTGTCACATTCTGCTGCCTCCCTCAGAGCTCCAGAGACTGAGCGACACAAGAGCCATAAAACAGCACTTCCTCTCCACTGTTTTATTGGCTCACCCCAAGCCTGCTGTCATTTCATGAAACACAAGCATCCCTAAAAGTTAACTTTTGCTGTAACTGATAAGCGACTGTGATCACGAGCTCGTTAATTCAGCGCCTTTTTCTGCTCACAGGGACAAGAGTTTTACGGCCTCAGCTGTTGCCGTCCAGCAAGGAAGTGGGGGAAGAGCAAAGCCAAGAGAGGAGAGCAGCATCTGAACCAGCCAAAGCAGCAAAACAGCGTGTGGCAGTGCTGGTGACAGCGAGGAAGAGGCAGAACCCACAGCAGGCCTACCAAGGGAAGGGGACAAAAACATTTTCAGCGTGAAGTGGAAGTAGGTGTTGCACACCGACAGCAGGCCTGGCCCTCATCTGCCTTTCCACTGGAGAGGACACGCAGGACACCTTCTCCAGCCTCAAAACCTCCCTTCTCCAACACCACAAAGACTGAAACTCTTTTTTCTGGGCACAAAATCTTCTCCTCATGAACTTCCAACACACTCCATACTGAAAAACTGAGGAGTGGCATCTCAGTAGAGACATTTGCTCACCAGTGAAGCATTTCTCCTTGCTGTGTCAGAGGTCATATTCTCCAAAAAGCAACATTTTGTGGTCAAAAAAGCAGGATGAGACAGGAGACTCTGGTTACTAAGGTTTCTGGATTGCTGGAAACACTACTTATTTTCTCTTTTTTTTTTTTTTTGGCATGAACACTGTGTTGACAGATGACAGAGCTGAAGATGGTGCTCTAAGTATATGCAGCTGATGGAAAAGCATGCATTTTTCTCTGAAGAGTCACTGATATTTCACTGCAGTATTGTATATAACTCACTGGAAGCAATGCAACAAGGACAAGAAGTTCAACAGAGCCATTCTTGACTATAATTAAAGTTTCCTGTTCTGTAACTGTCTCAAGGACTTAAGAGGCCATGCATTAACTGCTTACCTGTAGCAGAAAAATTAACAGTGTTTGGCAAAGCACTTGAGTTCTTAGAGTATTATCATTTATCCTTTTTCTTCCTTCATCATATAGATCACTCTAGGTATGAAATACAGAGCCAAAAATCTCATCACGGTGGGGACTGATGCTGAAACTGCAAACTATGCTTTTGAAAGTGACTATTGAACTTCCTCTAGAAGCACAACCCAAAAATATAATGCAGTTTATCTGAAACTTCGCTGAAGTGCTACAGAGCCCAATAAAAATGTGGGTCAGTGAAAGGAACAGAACAAGAGAGCAGGAAATAGTCTGGACAAACAGTTCCTTTCAGTCAGAACTGAGGCATCCGTGGGTTAGACACAAGAATTGCCATTTTAGGTCCCATGCATGACGTGTTAAGCACATCCAGGAACTTGGCCTTCCCCACAGCTTCCCATGGTATGACAGGAGTCTCCAGAGGGCTCCCGGGCACAGAGGGCACTGGGGAGAAGAAGGGCTCTGTCCCGATGGTCCCTTCCACTGCCAGAAGTTATCCCTGCTCCCTCCTGCCTCCAGCCAGTGCAACAGGAATGTCAGCTAAGGCAAGCTGCGAAGTGCTGCTCATGCCTGGTGGCTGCCCCAGACGAAGGGAAGATCTCGTTACAGCTGAAGGAAAGCAGTGCGGAAGGGGCAGGGAGAGAGCAGAAATTACAGCAGCGCTGCACAGCCAGATGTGCACACGGCAAAGCTGATGTCTGTCCCCAGCCTCAGCTGCCACTGCCTGGCAGGGAAACAGTGCTACTGCAGACAGTTTAGAGAATACTGAGAAAAGCAGCTCCACTGTCAGGGCAATTCCACTGAGCATCTCGAGTCAAGTGGATGTGTGGAGCTGCTTCATGCCTGCGCATGGAGTCTGTCAGCAGCCAGCAGTCAAGCTGACATATATGAGCCATTACAGGAAAATATCATAACTTCCGACAGCAGCACCATGCAAATTGCTTGTCAGCAAGGTCTTGAGGCACAATACTCAAAAATTAAAAACCTCTTTTGGCTTATTTGTCCCACTGGAATGAGAACAACCCGAATTTAATTCAAACTTGAAGCACTTAAGTTCTTCCTTAGTCCCTTAATGTGCTGCATTTAATACTTGAGAGCGTGTTCCTCGGGGAGATCGGAAACGGATTAAATTCCTTGCATTTCAATACCACTAATCCTGATTCCATTTTCAATACAGCCCTAATTCTGCCATGTTTACCAAGAAGAAATTCTTTTATTAAGACTCCAGTTTGGCATGCAGGTTACAATACATTTATTGTTTGCTTAAGGTTAGAAACAACAACAGAAACAAAAGACTGGATTCTGCAATGTCTATGGCAATCACAGGAGTCATCTACTTCAGCCCTTCCTCACCATCATTTAAAACTACAGTTTTTCTGCTACTCTTTCCCTGACTAAACTGTCTAGCAGTTTAATACCAGCACAAAAAGTGAAGTTTGGAAGGGAAACTGGCCATGCTACAGGACCTTCTGAGTTTTGCAGCTTAGTTTCTGCTGTGATGCATTTTGTTTTTGAGGAGACCATTTTAAATGTAAACATTTCTATCTGGAGGAAACACAGCTTTTTTGTGGTTTGGTTTCTTTGCATGTTATGTCCTAAAACTGACATAAAAGGAAAAAAAAAATACATGTGATTCTGGTAACAAGTGAAGCTCTAATTTGCTTTGCTTATACAACTAGTTTAAAAGCACATTGGTCTGAAATTCTTGTTTGGTGCAGGCCACAAACAGAAAACACATTCCTTAGGATGCACAGTCCCACCAGAAACATCAATGAAGGGAAGCTGCCTGAACAAAGCCTCACAAACTGTCTCTGTAAACAGCCAGATTACTCGGCTGTATTTTTATAAAAAGCCAACCTCCACAGAACTCCTGCAAAATAACTTTTCGGGCCAAGTATGGAATTTAAAACAGCTCCTGCTGAGACACTCGGTGCCTATGAACTTGCGAGGTTACGGCACTCACTATCAGCTTGTTTTGCAGCGAGACATTTCAAACCCAGGCCATTCAGCGAGTGCTGCTGTGCCCAGTTCCTGCTGCAGCGGGAATTTTATCCAGCGATAAAATACAGCTGGAAATGCAGGCACGAGGGCTTGGCCGGGGATACCTCAGATATGTTCACAGGAAGCACAAAATAAAGCGACCTATCTGTCGGATTTCATCTGCCACACAGGCCGAGTCACATTCCACACACTTTAATGCTGGAAGCTTTCAAAGTGGCTCGGTTTGTTTCTGGATGTTACGGATCTGAGCCTCACTGGGGGACTGCACTAGGACACTCACAAGATGAGGGCAGTCCTGTAAGCCAGAAGCCTGCACATGTCCCCATCCACAGGGACACCCAGCGTGCCATGGCAGAATCATGGGATGCTGCCCAAGGGTCCCAGGATGGAGGCTCAGGCCCCTGACTGAGCCCCAGCACACGGCACTTCCCGGGTTGCAGATAAATCCCAACCAAAACCTGGCAGCCAGAGGGGTCACACCCCGCTGCTGCCTGGACAACACATCCTGCCCTGTCACCAAAACCCCCGGATGCTCATTTTGCAAAGCAAAGGCACAGGTTTTTCAAATGAATGACAATCCATCACTTTCCAGGCATCTGTATGCACCTTATGCTCAAACTACTCATCAGAAATACCATCATTTCTGAAGAATGAGTTCTAAAATAAAGAACTTTTTTTATTTTAAAGCAATGTTGTTGTACCTACACCAGTGGAAACTGTAACTCTAAACCTTCAAGTCCAATGGTTTTAAGGAGAAATGTCTCTAGCTCAATTATTATTCTGTGCAGGTTACAGTAAGTACTTAAAAATTATATTTGACAGGGCTACTAAGAGCTCTGCTGCAAAGTCCAAAGTCTCCATAGAGTCTTCATCTTCAAAGGTAACTGTGGATGATTACGCCACAGTCATTTGGGGTTAATGCTATGCATAAACAAGATATTAAAACCTGACTCTTGTTTAGACTGGTTACAAGGAAGAACATTTTTCAGCTCTGTTGCAGTAGATCAGAAACAAAATATAAACAACAGTAGAAAGTTTATGCTGATGTTTTCCTAGGTTAGGCTCACAAGAACAAAGGAAGAAAGTTACACCATACGGGTAACATCAGCCTACGAGAAAGTAGAGCTCTTAAGAAAAGGCACCTGTTATTTAAGCTAGAAGTATGTTATGGATGTAGTCCCAGTGAAAACAATTAAAAGGACAACCTTTAAGCTCTTTGAAACTCCTGCCTTTCTTTTCCTATAGTGACACTTATAATTTCAAGCTCACAGGCTGGAACAGCATAAATATTAATCACAGAATAGGCAGTGCTGGCTGTCTTTTGATCAGCACAAGATTCTCTGCTTTTAATGGGATGTTTGGAACACTGAGCCAGACTAATTTGGAGAGTGAGTAATACCCCGTTTCCATTCCCAAACTCCCAGCAGCAGGGAGATGCCAGGGCCAGACACACTGAGCAGGGATGGGCGACACAAGGGGATGATGGAGAGGGAGCTCTGGCACCTCTCCTGCCCGGCCGCCAGTGGGAACTTCAGCATCCCACTTCTCACAGCCCTGTGTCCTGCTCTCCATTCCTCACCCTCAGGTCACAGGGAAATCTTAAATGGCACAATTGTGACCACAAGGGACACAAAGAAAAGCACACCCTGCAGCTGACACAGCCCTGTCAGCAAAACCCCTAGTACATGTGCAGCTATACCAACAAAACTGAGCCACGTTTGGCAGCGGTTCCTCCAGCACAGCTCTGCCTTTGTGTGCACGGGGACATAATTATGGAGATAAATACACCATGAAAGAAAACAAACACATGAAGCAGTGAAAAGCAGCCTCTCTTAGTCAGCAATCACGGAACTAATGGTGGTTCATGGCACTTTGAGAATGGGAATAACCCCGAAGGATGGGGCAGCGAGGTAGGCCATGAGCAGACATGGCAACGTGGGACTGCCAGCTCCTCTCGCTGTGCCCCAGGAGGGGCCATCACAGTTCTGATGGAGCAAGGGACAAAGATGTCACCCCAGACACAGGCTGTCTGTCCCCTTACTGTGATCACTCCCAACCCAGAGAGCCAAAAAGAGCAGCAGTGCTGCTTCCCTGACTGAGAGCTGCCCAGAAACATCAGCTGCATGCACCAGAAAGTGCCCTCAGAGACCATGAGATGTCAAAGCAAGGCTGTCTTTTGTTTCTCCTCAGGATTTCTGTGAGAAAGGAAATCAATATTTGTTCAGGGTTTTTTGAAGCAAAAATAAGAAATTATGGCTGTGCTGAAGCAAACACTCCAGGTCACGTCTTGGGGGACAAAAAGAACAGCACCAATGTCAGTTTTCACAAATAAGTGCCAAAAGCTCCCAGGAGGATGTTTCAGATTGTCTCTCCAAGCATGGGGCTGTACATCTCTGCTCCCCAGTGTGGGTCCCTCTGCTTGCTGGGGCTGTGCCAGTACCCAAGAGCAATAAACAGCCAGCACTGGGGCTGCAGGACCCTGAGGGCTCCAGTCCACAAGAATTCCTTTGGCAGAGCTGCCCTCATCTGTAGACATCAGACTTCCAGATCAGTAGCGAGGATTAATCCACTGAAAACACAGACAGGATTGCTTTGCCAATGATCAAAGAAATGAAACATTCTGGGCAATATTTCATATGCATACACACACATTTTTAGGAATCGACACATTCCATTGCTATTTTTTTTTAAACACAAGGTAGCACACAGCTCTTCCTGTGTTTTATTGGGGCATTAATGTTATCAGTCACACTGAAATCCACGGGAACCACAAAGTTAAAGAATCAAAGAAACCCAAAAGCAGCTTGAGTTGTAAATGAGAGGTTCCTTAGTTGCAGCAATGCCAATTCTCCACCAAAAAACAGCCACTGAGTGACAGTGGAGAACTGAGAAGCCGCACCCAGACAAGTCAGCCAGAGGGTGATGGGAAACCAGAAGATGAGGTTAAACACCAAACTCCAAGGAGCATTTACATGAAAAGACAAAACCAGAAAGAAAGTTACTGTGTTAGCTTTGTATCTGTTTTATGTTTTTTGTCCTTGTAAACTGGACCCACAGTTACCAGAAGAGATTAGAAAAGACATAGTTTCCAAAAGTAGAAACAGTATTTTTGGAAGAAAATGTGCAGGACAATTTCTACCCTCCCTCTGCCCAGACTTCCCAAAAAATTAAGAAAAACAAAGTATGAAAAAAACTCCAAATAAAGATGCCAAGAGAGTTACAAAAACATGATCCATTTCTACTGCAGAAAAATCCTCACAGTCAAACTATAGAATACATCCTAAAATATTAATTTTGGAACATCCACCAGAAAAAGAAAAAAAAAGACTCATGGGAGTAATATGTTATTCCTAACAGTCCCATCAAGAAATTTAAAAAAAAAAAACTCTGAGGGCCGAACATCATTAACCAACAACAGGAGGGATGACAAATGCACCACTTTTTTCCCAAGGCAAGCTGAGATATAGTCAGGATTAAATTGATTCATCTTCTCCAGCACAGCAAAGTTTACTAGAAACTGTGAAACACCAAAAAACACTTTTTAACAGTAATTGTTCATGACACACCCGGGCTCCTGAAGCCTAAGGTTTAAATTCTCAATGCAAGTCCTGTCAACAGTATTGAAGGGCAGAGGTGGTTGCACCTTTTCTACATAAGTTTTTATGCAACAATGGCCATTTCCTTCCAGTCATCTCCCAGCCTGAGTGACCTATGCTGTAATACGCAGGAGATGTTATCATCGTGCTCTTCATTAGTCATCCATCCAGTTGGAAAACTTATTTTATCGTGTACCTGCATTTCATGGCACGTAAGTGGGCAGACACCGTAGGAATGCAAGCACTTTTAAAGTGCCACGGCAAAGGACAGTGTCAATTTTTTTTCTAAAAATTTAATTTTTATCACTGTCATCTAGTCCTAACATTCATTTGGTTGTGCAGAAGAGTCAGAATTTCTAGTGCAAGCATGCATCTGTGGCCAGCATGAACACCCACATCCCTGAAAGGCAATTCAGGGCATTCAGAGAGCAGAGCCCATGTAAGTGCAGAACCATCGCAGGTATGCTGCACAGACCTGGGAATTTCCACGGCACTGCTGCTGCTCCATTCCCATATATTGACATGAGGTTATGTGGAGCAGCCACAGCTGTTTGGGGATCCTGAAACGCTGCCATGTGTGACTGCAGGCTGCTCACTTGAGCGCGGTGTTTTCGGGACAGGGCAGATAAGAGGCATCGCGTTTCTGCCTCCAGCTACAGGAACACGGAGCTAAAGCTGCTTGGGCGCCCTGTAATTTTCAGAAAGGGAAGGGATTCACTGGTTCTGGCTTCTCAGGGTGCCTGGTACCCAAGGTGCTGATTAGAACTGGCTTTGTCAGAGACAACAACCTTCTAGGAAGGCAAGTGGTTTGGAGAAACATCTTGGGTCGAGCTGGTTTTGCCTTAGCTGAGCCCCCACCGCTGACCCCCTGGGCACCACATTCCTCCCTGCCAAGAGCAGGGACTGGGCAATGGGAACTGTCAGAATACTGTAAGCTTTTATCCAACTGCTGAGCAGAAAACCCAAAATCCATTAATCCAATGTTCCCACACAAAGCAGAGCAACTGAAGACACGAAGACGTATTTCATCATCACAGCTGCTTAATGTATAGTTCAAGCAGCTTTAGTATTTCCCAATTTATTGAAGCCAAGAAGGAAAACAGAGAACTGACCTTCAGAAAAAGGATGGAGAGAAAAATGAATCTGAACTATGCACAAAAGAAACACAGTTTAGTCCTCCACTTTACAAATACTTCTCTTTTTTTTTAAATCCATTTTGTTACTGAGCCCAAGACCTAATGTTGGCTTGGACTTCATTCCATTCCTATATTAGCACAGATTTCTCCCTCTCTTCTGCATCAAGGTAAACAGTATTGCCTTTATTTCACTGAAATGTGCAACCAGATCTGTATCTGTGCTCCAGTTATCAAGGTTTCGTTTCCTGGGAATAAGGAGTTGGCTAATGCCCCAATACTGTATTACCCCTGTGATTAAATACCAACACCACCAGTGCCCCAAAAGCCATATGCACAGAACAGGCTTTGTTGCAGCATCTGTTAAAAGCAGGACATCCTTGGAGCTCACTACAATTGCTCTGAGTGGTCACAAACTCACAAAAACAGCACAGAACCTCAGCTTTTCTACCCAGACAGGGCTTTTTAAAATACATTTTATTCCACCCCCCCCCCCCAACAGTTACTTCCAACTGCTACTTGGATTACCAAAGAGAACAAGCAATACCCTGCATAAAAAAAGTTTTGGACAGTTGGCACACCAGGTCCGAAAGAATACAATTTGCATGCTATGAGCTCACCCCCATCAAGGGAAAAAAAAGTTGAGTCAACAGAAAAACTAAATCTCAGACGAAGATTAAAGGGTATTTATATCAGCTCTGGAAGCAAAAATTTCAAGAAACAGTGCTCTCTTTTGTGTGCAAGTCATACTGCAGCCAGGTACTGCTTAGAAGAAAAGGCATAGCAACATAAAAAAAAGCTCATGTGCCAGGCCAGGTATTTCCATAAGGCATTTCTAAATCAGAAACCCGGATGAAAGGAAGTCTGGAAGCGACTGCACCAGTCCCTGAGCCCATCCATTTCCTACAGGTACAACATGTGGAGTGTCACCTCTGCCCTCATTCCTGCGGGCGCAGAGCACTGTCAAGTACGCTATGTTCCCATCCTCCAGCACCTCCTGTGTGGGGCACAGATGACCCCAGCCCAGGCTGGGACCATCCCTGTCCCTTTGGTGCTGCTCCTGGTGCCTGGTGCAGCTGGACAGGGCTCCCAGAGCTCGTGTTCCCCCCAAAGCTGGGCTGGGCACGACCTCTTCACTGACATTGTCAGCTTCAGGTAATTCCTCCAAATGAGACCTCAGTCTGTGTCTGGGGAAAAGGGGCTCCTCTCCAGCCTCATGAACCTGCTGCCTCAAACGGCCAAGTTTAACCCACACACACAGATCCAAGAACATTACAGAGATGTGTGAGCACTCCTCTCCAGCCTCATGAACCTGCTGCCTCAAACAGCCACATTTAACTCACACACGCACCGATCCAGGAACATTACAGAGATCTGTGAGCACACATTGCAGCGCTCCTGCTGCTGCTTGTGACAGGGAGCCTTCCACGAGAAGCTCTTGCTGTGTGTCGTTTGATGGTTTACCCATCCTCCACGATCAGAATTCCTCCTTCCCACCCACACACATGTGGCAGGGACTCTTCCACCTCCACCCTTTGCTGACCACCAGAGGACACAACCAGTGCCCTGGGGCAGCAACACAAGCGCACTGAGAAAAACCTCAAAAGCCCTGGTAACGAAGGGTTTGCTTACCAGATGCCCTAATGCTTAAGTCAATGACAACCAGAGGAGTTTGTTCCTAGCTTTCTGAGACTGACAGGGCAAACTAAGAGTTGTAGAATCCTGTTTTCTTCACTGGACAAAAGATGCCACAGGTTTGCTATAAAAGAAGACTAAAAAACTTGTGAAGAGGTACAAGTTACAGATGTTGAGCTGGCCACTACAAACCCTCCTCACGTTGCCTATGAATATATAAACAGAGCCTAAGAGAGATTGCTGGGAAAAAAGTGCAGAAGGGAGCACATCACTGTATTCCTAACATCCAGCACATCAACTAATCATGAATCAACTTTTGCAGAGTCCATTTCCCCCAGGCACCTTGGCAGGCAGCGTGTGGCTCACCTTGGTGTTTTCAGGCCAGTGCAGCACCAGGCAGACAGCATCCTTGCTTCCCAAAAACAGGAGCTGACAGCTTCGCACAGGATACCTCCCAGCCCATCTCCTGGCTCTGGGGCAGCTGCACCGACACGCTGGCTCCTCTCACCTTTCCTGGCAGGGCCACTCCAGAGTCACCCCGTCTCGCCTGGCAGCTCTTTGGCAGAGCTCTGATCATCTCCCGCGGGTTAAAAGGTCAGGTGAGCAAATCTGCTTAAGGCAGAGCCCGGCAGGCAGGGGCAAGGATCATGACAAGGACGTCCAGCACAGCCACTGCTAACGTGGCTTCGCTGCTCGGGTCTGCAAAGCGCTGGAGCAGGGAGAGAAAACGCCCTGTGCTCCTCACAGGCACTACGGGCACGGAGGGGAGAGCCCAGCTCGGACGGACTGAGTGACTGCACAGGCACAGACTGCATAAAATACAGTAAATACAATGTCCTTGTACTCCCAGACAGAAAACCCAGATTATTACAAACAGCTACCAACACGATTACCCGCTGGCTTTCTCCCCTACGCCCTGTTTCTCTGTTCCCTGCGAGGGTGCACACGCTGGTCATCTCACTACTCCAAGCTGACAAGTTTACTGCTAGAATTTTAATCAAAAGCGATGCGAACACAATCCAGAATACAGGTTTGGAGAAGTGAAGAAACAGGTAAAGGCAAAGAAACTGAATGAGCAATTAAAATACAGTTTTAGTGGGAGAAAGAAGCAGCTTTGGCCCGAGTCTCGCTGCCACTCCGACACCTTCTGACAGAAGCTCACAGCAGTCTTGTGACACTGACCAAAACCTTCAAGTCACAGCACCCTGAGTGAAATCTTTAAACGTGCTATACAAGCAGAAAGTTCAGCTGTCTCCACCTCCCCTGAGCACCGGCAAGGCTGTCATTACACCGGCCCCGCTGTAAAACAAACCCAGTCATCTACAATTGCAGCACGGGGAAGATGGCTCTGCTGAAAACAGGGGAGGGACTGCACCTGCCGGGCGTGCCAGGCGAAACTCCACAGCACAGCTCATGACTAAGCAGGCACTGGGTATGTCAGTGCCCAGCCAGCAGCTGGAAATCAAGGGAATTCCTCCTCACCTCCCCGTCCCACCAGCCCGTGAATGCAGCACAGACGGAGCACTGCAAAGGGAGTCGGAGAAGCCTTACGAAGAAAACAACCCCAACGTGTCACAAGATGCAAAACAGCTCTTCAAACAGCAAAACAACCACAAGTACTCATTTTAAGATTGAACTTTATCAAATAAGAAATATTAGAAATGGGGATCCCATTTCCAGAAACAGAAAGGGGACCGCAGATACACTTAACAGAGACTCTCGTGTGAATACAGATCTGTTAGGTAATTAATGTAAATGTTGTTTTTTTATACTTCTTTCTAATTTTTGTTGCCAATACTAGTTTCTAGTGATGAGGTCCAAAATAAACTATTAGATTTCATTTTAAATTCCCCAGACCTGGCAGAAAAAGCAAAGCTCTCACTCCTCTGGATATTTTTCCTGAAGAAAGCAGAATCATCATTAAAATCATAATAGAATCATCAGCCAAAAGGAAGAAACACTGTTTGACTTCACCTCCTCCTCCAAAATTAAAAAACACATTTATTTCAGCCCTGCAACTGGCAAAATACCCCAGCTAAATATTATACAACAGACAAAACCCAAAAGAAATGTAATAAATTTGGATTCAAAACATGAGCTGCTTCTTAGCATGACAAAGGTGTATTTTTTTTTCATTAGAGAAACAGTCATTAAAAATAGATGTAGTGAAGGCTTCCATGAACCCATCAGGAGCACTGATCACAACCTTACAATGCCTCTGGATACCCAGCAGGAAAGCTGGACAAAGTCCTGAAGGAAGTTTTTCCTTTGCAGAAGTCCCAGTGCCTCTCTCTCATGCCCACACTTTGGATAAATTTTGCATGTGGGTTGGCCTGCTGGCTGGGTAACAACTGAGTAGGCAGACAGGCAAGGAAAGCCTCACCATCCTTTGCTACTCCAGTAGAGTCAATAAAACTGGAAACTAGTGGTTCACATTCTCTGTTCACTAGAACTATTAACGCAAAAAAAAAAAAAAAAGTGATATATCTGTATTAATATTTAACTCTAAATTATATCTTGTGTGCAAATGCAGATCTGCTGTACTATATATGTCATTCCTGGATTTATCTTGGCAATTAATGAACTAAGAGAGATACTCAGATAATTACAGAGCTGTTTTTCAGAAGCCAGTGTTTGTTGTTCTGTTGGCTCGAGATTTCAAATGAGCCAAACTGCCTTACAGACACGTATCCTATCGAGTTCTGAGTCAGAATCCACAAAACTTTACGACAAAGGGCAGGAGTTTCATATTGACCCGGCTTTGCAGAACCACCTGACCATCTGAAGGATGCAAATAAATGCTCCCTTAGAAAAAGCTGAGTCAAGAAACTGTCAAACACAGCATTAAGTCATTCATGTATTTTACTGAGCGTCAGGTGGAACCTTGGACCTGCCTTTTTAAGGGAAAAGTATTGTGAACAACACACAAAAATACCTCACCTTCCTCTGGAACAGCCATGTAATTCTTCTTGGTCTCTATTAATGCCTGATACACACAGAGTAAGTGGGAGGCACGCTTTGATCCTGTAACTGAGTTTGAAGATGCTTCTGCACACAAGTTACTAACACCAGCAATCACTAAGTCAGGCAGTAGCTGAAGAAGCAGCTGTAGACAGGTGTGGTGGTCTGTATTTAAATGTGTGTTTAAACAAGGCCTTACGAAGTCAAGTTTCTGTATTTGTCATGAAACAGCATCAGAAATTCTGCTGCAGCCCTCTGTGTGAATGGATCCAGCCAACAGCCACAGCTCCTTCCTTGGCCAAAAAGAAACGGAGAGAGAGAAAACAACACTGCCCTTTGCATTTCTGCATAGGTGAGCGTGAGACAAAAACCTCGTGGCTCCCCTTTCCCACACAAACACACACTCAGAGGTGAACGCCCCACCGTGACTGTTCATTCCCAGATGGGCAGGAAACCCAGGGAGAATCTCGGAGTGCGGGGCCAGCACCCACCTCTGCCAAGCTCCTAGTGCCTGGCACAGCCGCTGCTGCGTCGCATCTCCCAGAGCCACATCTCCCTCCCAGGGTGTCAGAACCCCAGCACAGCCCAGCTCTGCTCTGAAGCACAGAACTGCACTGCCCGAGCTGGTTCCAGGGGAGAACTGATGCTCCCGAAGGGATAACACTGTTCCCCTCTGCTCTGGTCTGTCTTTAACCTGGACACTGATATGGGAAGCAGCCATCAGAATTACTCGGCAGGGGATACCGAAAGCAATGTTTTCCCCACGACATGCACAGAGCTGGCCCGGTGCACATTAACCTATTTCCCTGCCTGCTTATCTAAGCCCCACAGCTACAAATAGGATGTGGCTGACCCGTGGCACTCGGTGGCTGTGCCTTCCTGCACCGTGCAGGGCAGCTCTGCAGTGGGTGCTGCATCACCCAGCACCCCAGCGCTGCAGTTTCAGCTCGGATACCTGCTCCCAAACACATTCCAGGTACCCAGGACATGGCCCAGCACACCAGTAAGTCCTGGGCACGTTGTCTCTGCTCCCCTGTGACACACAGGGTTATTTATACATCGTGGCACAGGGCAGCATGACAGCAGTGCAGGGAACAGATTTAAACCCATCCTGCTCCACGATGCTTCCACAAGGAAGCAGGTCACAAACTGAGTAATATCCACCTTGTGCGCCAGAAAATGTGCGCTATTCATTTCCAGGAAATAGAGTTAACCACCCTACCCCTCTTCCCTCTCACGCTCCCCCCAACAGAACTACAGAAAGATGGTTTCCCTTGTCTGAACAGGCTCACTGGGATGCATTCAGCTCTTTACACGAGCCTCACTCTTCCTAACACATTTGCTGGGACACCTAACGTCGCCTTGGTGCAAGGGCAGAGTTTCACAGAGAAAGTACAGCAAGAGGTATTTGATTACATCCACTAACTCCGTTTCTGAATGCACCAATAGTTCATACTTAGGGAACTTGTGTCCAAGCCTTAACCATGTGCATATTTCTGACATTCAGTCAACCACACTGCTGCTCTCAACACAGATATTGTACAGAGGGGTGCCATCAGTCACCCACATTGCTGTTCTGAACGCAGATATTGTACAGAGGGGTGCCAGCCGTTACTTTTAAAAATCCACAGATAGAAATGGGAGGAGCCCACACTCTGCATTCATACACCAAAATCTTCGAAATGGCTCTAGACTTCAATATTCTTCTGTCCCTACAGCCATGTAATTACTGAAACAATTTTCCAAACTGACAGAAACAGCTGGCTGCATAGGTGGCAACCATAGGAATTTGTTGCACTCAGTGAAAGGGGAAAATCAAATAGCAAACAGAAGGCCAGGAGAGCAGATCCGAATGAGAACTCGTTCGCATAAATTATCCAAGCCCAAATATCACATTCCATCAGAAGTTCTTTCAGTTCACCGGGGCTGGAAATGAGACCTGGAGCAGTAAGCTCTTGTGTCAGGATGCTCTCTGCCTTACTGCCTCTAAAGGAGAAAAGCAACGGCGATTCCAGTGCCCAGGCAGATCCTGTGTCTGACCCGCAGCTGGGGTGAATGATGGCACGGGGCTCATTAGCACTGACCACATATTTGCTGCCAAGACGTCAAGCCAAACACCAGCCCTGTATTTTCTTCTAATCAGCTCAGATTGCTGCTTAGTTATTCCCCAGATCAGTGCAAGGTGCCATGAAGACAACCCATAAAAAACATCCTGATACCAAGCACATCCAACAGGTGAACCTCTATGAAAGGAGGTCAAATTCATGAATAAGTACCCAGTATCTTGTAAAGCTCTTGTTTAACCAGAGGGTTTCTCTAAAAGCGGGTTAGCAGAGAACACTGCATTCCACTCTGAATTCCTCCCTTTGCTTTTAGCAACTGCCTTCAGAGCCTGCATTTGTTTCTGTAAATCCTCCTGTGCTGCTCCCTGCCTGCTGAGTTTAGAGGGCAAGGGCACTGCACACCCCTAACCCCGCTAACAGATGGGTTACCTCAGCCAGTAGCACAGATTATGGTCTTTGCAATACACTCTTATCTGATTACAGGCAAAACCGAACTCCACTATCTGCCAAACACGAGTCTTCTCAAAGAGAGAGGGAAAATTGTCTTCTGCTCCACCTTCTGCTTTGCTGTTTATAAAACTGTTCATTTTTTTTTTCCTGGACTCCACCTTATATGATTTACACATCACAGGCTAGGAAAAAAAAATCTTGGAAGATTTAAAAGCCTTCCAGTTAGCTATGAGAGTCACCTATTCAGGGAAGAAAATGACAAAACACATTATCTGAACCAGGTATTTTAATGTTCTTAGTCTCCTAAAAGTAATACTGTACAATAAAAATATAGTTCCCATGTCTCACCACCCCCACAGCAAAGAATTTCTTCCTGATAGCTAATCTAATCCTGCCCTCTTTCAGTTTAAAGCCATTACCCCTCGTCCTATCACTACTCGCCCTTGTAAAAGGTCCCTCTCCAGCTCTCTTGTAGCCCCTTTCAGGGTGGTGGAAAGTCTGTTGAATCACCGTAAGACTATTTAAAGTTGATTACAAAACATCCCTGCTTATTCCCAACAAAAATTTCACATGGTTTTGGAAATTCTATTCTGACACTTGGCCATGGCAGCAACAGAACGAGGAACTGCAGCACCCCTCTGGGCATTACTGCAGTCCAACCAGGCAGTAAGCTGCAAGCTTAAGAGGTCTGAGAAGGATTTATCATGGACTAAGGGACCCAAAGAAACTGCTTTTTAAGAAGCCAAAACTCCCCAATGCCAGGCACAGTCATTTTAAAGACGGAACAGGTGACGTCCCCTTGGCTGAATGCAGCAACTGGAGAAACTGCTGTCCTTTATTTCTCCGGACCACAGCACAGGAGATGCCAGAGCCAAGAACAAGAGTTTAAATCTAGCCCACATCGTTCCATCACAGAATTCCATAAACCACCTGCCTCACCAGGTCGTGCCATCACAGCTCTAGGAGGCCAAAAGCAAGAAGAAACAAACCCAAGTTTCCTCCTAGTTACATTAGCAGTACCGGCACACTGAAATAAGAACAATCCGAATTTGAACTAAATATAAGCTAGGGCAGTAGTGTCTTCTCATTTGTGTTTTGGCACCACCCACCTTTCCCAACACAGAATGGGGTTGCTTTTGTTCCTCTCCCCACACAGTAAATTGCCCACAAAAATTTGGAGGAGATAACAAAACCCCTGAACACATAACCCCCACTGAACACAGGGTTATCAGCCCAGAGCAGGAAGAGGGCTCGATAGCACACACAGCTCAGATTTAAGGGCAAGTCTGAATTTTTTTCCTTTCATGGAACTAGGAGTCTAAAGATAATTTTGGGGAAGTTTTTACTTGCTTGTGAATGTAACTCTGCATACATGAAAGAGTTAGTCATCTTGTCCATGTCAAAAATAAACACAGCAATTTCCAGAATGTGTCACAATACAATATTAACTGTGTATCTGCACAGGCACTGAATCAGCGGACGCTAATGGCCTTAATTTAGAGTATCTATATTTTCCGGAATCAGTCTAGTGTACCCTGAACTACTAATCCACTTCTGAAAGAGTCAGATTGCAGTACAAACACCTCTAGAACTGGTCCCAGTGATGAGAAACACACTGTGCCCTCCCTGCCCAGCTGAGCTGCCAGGCACAGAGCAGAGGCTGCGCTCCTCAAATTCAGGGGCTCCTCACACAGAAAAAGCCTGAACAGCAAAAGTGCACCGAGGACTTGCTCACACACCAAATGCAGGTGCCAGACTCCCACCATACAGGTAGAGATCTGTTATAGAGGGGTGTGCAATGCCAGCACAGACTCACAGAGAAACCCCTCAGCCTTCCTGGAGCTCCTTGGCTCCAGACCCAACACGTGAGCAAGCTGACAAAGCACAGGGACCATTGGGAGGCAGAGCTCAGTTTGTCACCTGGAACTGCCTCTGTTTTAAGAGAATCCAAGCACACCGTGCCGTGAAGAAGCAAAGCCTCTTCCACCAGGAAGGGGAGCTTTTCTGCTGACACCAGGGGAATCAAAGCGAGGTGAAGGAACAGATTCGGGTTACCACGGACTCACAACAAATGTTTTAGCCATGTGGAAGAGTCCCGGTGGGAAATATATAGGATTTGAAAGTTTTCCCTTGAGTTTTCAAGACACTAATTATAAAATACCAGAGCAGCAAGAAAGCTGGAGCAGATACAAGGTATGAGCCAGAAGAGGTGAAAGACTTAAAGCACCCTCAGGGAGACCCTGGATAGCAATCACCTCTCCCGTTTCATGGTTTCTTACACTTAAAAAACATCTCCAGCCAAAACACAGGCTCTCTCATCTCCTCAAGGACTGGGATATGGACACAAGACTAGAAAACCTTGCTTCAGTGTTTCTTAGTAAAGACAAAACCTTTTCAAATCACAGTCGCTTCTGGATTGTAGACGAAACTGAAGGAAATCTGTTCTCCCTACAAACAGCACCATCCCGGCGTCAGCGAGCTGGTACTGCTCTACAACTTCAGAGCAACACTGAGGCAGTTAAGAACAAACAAACAAACAACAACAACAAAAAAGAAATTCAGAGTGAAACACAGACAACTTCCCATTTCTGTATACGTTTTGTTACACAAGTTTGTTAAGAATTCACCTAGACAAGGCAGGAAAAGTCACACCACTTGCTGCAGACCACACGGCAAGAGGAAGTGGAATGCAGCATGCTTCAGCTTCCCCCCAGAACATCGTTTCTCCAGCACACAGGTGCATCTGCAATATTTTTCCTAGTACCACGAAGAGAACAGCACTAACGAGTGTCAAACAGCATTGCAAAAGCTGTATTTGCCAGGTACCAACGCTCCGGGTCTGTTCAGCCCAGGGAAGGACGCGTTGCAGCAGCAGTGCTGAAAAGGAGAACTGAATCAAACATGTGAGTCAAGCGCCGTGTCGCAAAGCAGCCTGCCAGCTCCCAGACCTGCAGCACAGAGGAACCAAGACGCAGGAAAAGGACGGAGAACTCAGCAACCCAAAGTTTTAGGTGAAGAAGACCATCGTGCCTGTGCTGTACGGCAGTGAGTCACTCCCATCAGCTGATTTCGGGAATGCTGATGCCTTCTGATGTGTGCGGTGGGTGACCCCACACCCCAGCCCCCTGCTATTGCCGCTGCAGGCTCTGCTGTCTGCCCCAGGGGGAGGCAGCGGCGATAAGGAGGAGGTGGGGCAAGATTCAAGTCAAGGGAGTAAAATGGCGAATTACTCCTTTGAGCAGCAAGTAAAACGGTTAAAAAGATGCCCTGTATATTCCAAAGCTTGTACTGTCAAGCAGAGAACTGTAAAATTGCATGTTTTCCCTAGTTCTAAAGAAGTGAAACATGACAAAAACGGAGACTGACGTAAGATTCAGGCAGAGTAAGATTTAAGATGAGGGACATGCTGAGAGTTGAGTCAACATAGTTTTAATTCTTAAAACCTTTGCTGACCTCTTAATACTCAGAGAAAAACTGTGTAGCATCTCTAGGGTTAGGAGCAGAAGTCTATTGATGCTTCCGTGCAGTACTTTAGAAGCAATTTCTCAGATGCATCCTCCAGAAAGGATAAACCCCTCTGTTCTTAGAGAAACACCCAGACACCTCCAACTGAGCATAAGTGGGCATACACTTACTCAGAGTCCTGTGTCAATGGTAACAGACACGAATTCCAGTTTGGCTGCCGGATAATCTGTTTTCCACCCATGTAACATAATTAGCACCCAACGTAAAGTGGCGAAATGAGGGGAGCAAGATGCCCTCTTTTCTCCCAGATCAAGGCACTCCATGAGCATCAATTAGATGTTAATGTCCCTGGGAGGCAAGCGTGACAAGTCTTATTAAGCCATTTTAAAGATTAGGACACTGAGTCACAGAGAGATTAAGAACTTCTTCAAAACCAAAAGCAGAGTCAGAGAGGGGGCAGCTACACCCCAGCTGCGACTGGCAGCAGAGGACTGTGCTGCTCCACCTCACTGAGAGGTTTAGAGTCTCTAAAGTGAAGAAAAAAAAAAAAGTCCACGCTCCCATGAAGTTTCCTGGCCATGCCAACGTGTCTCCGTCTTGACCTGCACGGGACCATCTTTGGATGCAAGAATGCAGTCCCGTTTCCACGCTCAGATCTCATTTTGGCCGAAGGTACCCACAAGGTTGCCAATTGTAAACAGTTTTAAAAGTCGCGGAGACCTCCAGATCTTTTCCAATAAGCTTGAGAGAGAGCTTAAAACTTTTTGATACTGGTTCAACCTTACAGGCGTAGGCGCAAATAAATCTACAATCACCAGTCTACGAGCCAGCTATCTGCATTCAAGTCACACGCTGAATTTACACATGAAAAACGGAGCGAACGTGACAAGACAATCACTATCACAGGTTAACAAACACTTCAAAGCGCAAAGGGAAACTCAGCAGATGCCATCCCCAATTAGCCCAAAAGGCGAGCAGAGAAGGATGTTGTGCTGATTAACACACTCATTAGGACGCGTCCAAACTAATAGCCCGCTCCGGTGTTGTAACACATTTGGAAAGCACCCGGCTGCCCTAATCGCTGGGTACTCACTCACGGAGCGAAAAGGCTGTTTTGGCTTTTCCTGCGGGGCCGTCCGAGCCAGAGCGGCGTCACCCTCGGGACGCGCGGGGCAGGTACAGCCCTGGGCTCCGGGAGGGCTCCGGGAGGGCTCCGGGAGCCTCGGACCCGCCAATGGGGCACAGCATGGCACGGCCCGCTCGGCCCGGCACTGCCCGTCCCCGCACGGCTCGGCTCGGCTCCGCACTGCCCGGCACGGCTCGGCACAGCCCGCTTGGGGCAGAGCCGGCGCGGCACAGCCTCGGTACTCCCCGGCCCGGCACTGCCCGGCTCGGTACTCCCCGGCCCTGCACAGCCCAGCCCGGCACAGCCCGCCCGGGCAGAGCCGGCGCG